>CM067299.1:7755184-7942684 GCA_034231615.1 Meghimatium bilineatum
AAACAGAGTTCTACAACTAATGTACACATAGTTCTACAACTGATGTACACAGAGTTCTACAACTGATGTACACAGAGTTCTACAACTGATGTACACAGAGTTCTACAACTGATGTAAACAGAGTTCTACAACTGATGTAAACAGAGTTCTACAACTGATGTACACAGAGTTCTACAACTGATGTAAACAGAGTTCTACAACTGATGTACACAGAGTTCTACAACTGATGTAAACAGAGTTCTACAACTGATGTAAACAGAGTTCTACAACTGATGTACACAGAGTTCTACAACTGATGTAAACAGAGTTCTACAACTGATGTAAACAGAGTTCTACAACTGATGTACACAGAGTTCTACAACTGATGTAAACAGAGTTCTACAACTGATGTACACAGAGTTCTACAACTGATGTAAACAGAGTTCTACAACTGATGTAAACAGAGTTCTACAACTGATGTACACAGAGTTCTACAACTGATGTAAACAGAGTTCTACAACTGATGTACACAGAGTTCTACAACTGATGTAAACAGAGTTCTACAACTGATGTAAACAGAGTTCTACAACTGATGTACACAGAGTTCTACAACTGATGTAAACAGAGTTCTACAACTGATGTACACAGAGTTCTACAACTGATGTAAACAGAGTTCTACAACTGATGTAAACAGAGTTCTACAACTGATGTACACAGAGTTCTACAACTGATGTAAACAGAGTTCTACAACTGATGTACACAGAGTTCTGCGACTGATGTACACAGAGTTCTACAACTGATGTACACATAGTTCTACAACTGATGTAAACAGAGTTCTACAACTGATGTAAACAGAGTTCTATAACTGATGAATGCAAAAGTTCTACAACTGATGTACACAGAGTTCTACGACTGATGTACACAGAGTTCTACAACTGATGTACACAGAGTTCTACAACTGATGTACACAGAGTTCTACAACTGATGTACACAGAGTTCTACAACTGATGTAAACAGAGTTCTACAACTGATGTAAACAGAGTTCTACAACTGATGTAAACAGAGTTCTACAACTGATGTAAACAGAGTTCTACAACTGATGTACACAGAGTTCTACAGCTGATGTAAACAGAGTTCTACAACTGATGTACACAGAGTTCTACAACTGATGTACACAGAGTTCTACAACTGATGTACACAGAGTTCTACAACTGATGTAAACAGAGTTCTACAACTGATGTAAACAGAGTTCTATAACTGATGAATGCAAAAGTTCTACAACTGATGTACACATAGTTCTACAACTGATGTAAACAGAGTTCTACAACTGATGTAAACAGAGTTCTACAACTGATGTACACAGAGTTCTACAACTGATGTACACATAGTTCTACAACTGATGTACACAGAGTTCTACAACTGACAAATGCAAAAGTTCTACAACTGATGTAAACAGAGTTCTACAACTGATGTAAACAGAGTTCTACAACTGATGTACACAGAGTTCTACAACTGACAAATGCAAAAGTTCTACAACTGATGTAAACAGAGTTCTACAACTGATGTAAACAGAGTTCTACAACTGATGTACACAGAGTTCTACAACTGACAAATGCAAAAGTTCTACAACTGATGTAAACAGAGTTCTACAACTGATGTAAACAGAGTTCTACAACTGATGTAAACAGAGTTCTACAACTGATGTAAACAGAGTTCTACAACTGATGTAAACAGAGTTCTACAACTGATGTAAACAGAGTTCTACAACTGATGTAAACAGAGTTCTACAACTGATGTAAACAGAGTTCTACAACTGATGTAAACAGAGTTCTACAACTGATGTAAACAGAGTTCTACAACTGATGTAAACAGAGTTCTACAACTGATGTAAACAGAGTTCTACAACTGATGTAAACAGAGTTCTACAACTGATGTAAACAGAGTTCTACAACTGATGTAAACAGAGTTCTACAACTGATGTAAACAGAGTTCTACAACTGATGTAAACAGAGTTCTACAACTGATGTAAACAGAGTTCTACAACTGATGTAAACAGAGTTCTACAACTGATGTAAACAGAGTTCTACAACTGATGTAAACAGAGTTCTACAACTGATGTATGCATAATTCTACAAATGATTTACGAAGAGTCCTACGACTGATCCGCATTAATATCCAGAGTGACGGATAAGTATTTTCCAGACTTTTTTCCTCTGCAGTTTTCTAACAACTGAATCATACTTTCTTGGAGACACAGGATCTGATCTATAGTCCATTACATCAGAAGCCAGTGGAATACGAGTCACCGTTGAGAGAGGTATTCCCCGGAAGTGGTAGCATTTTTATAAACAGTGAACCATTCAATGAACCCACCAGAATCATTGACTTGAACGCGCGATATCGGGTCAGATAGGCTATGTTATTGTTGAATGCACGCTGTCATTGGGTAAGATATCAATGTGATTGTTAGTGAGAGATGTAGTAATATTAAAATAGTTCTATTAGTGATGAGATACTATAACTTTGTTGTGTGGTTATATAATTGTTACATGTTTCTGGACAAGTGATTAAAAGCCCATAGGTGTTTATAGCTTGAATGCGATCACTAAATCCTGTGTTATTTGTTATTAATTCGTTGTGGTAGTTAAAATTATATGCAGGAAAAGGGAAAGATTGGTGGGTAGTTTAATTAGGAATAGACTCACCCCTTTAGGAGAACCCTTAATATATTCATGAATTCTCTTACTTTGGGGACTCTGTACCCGATATTTCACATCTTTGTACAACTTGTACCACATTATAGATTGGTCTACACCTAAACTTGATGTGTAGGCGTGGCTCATGCTGTATTCCATTATCTCTATTTCCTGGACAAGATTTGTAGAAAATTTAGTCATGCAAATTTCTTATAAAAACATCTGTCTTTTTCTTTATTTTACAATAATTTAACCAGGGTTTCTTAAAGATGGAGAAACGCTTCTCTCCGCTGTGAGATACATCACGGGAGGGGAGCAATACAGGCTTTAGGGGGTGGTGTGGGATGATGTAGATTCATGGGGCAATGTAGACACTTTTGGGGGGAGGGGATGATATATCTCTAGAGTAACACCGAACCAACTATATGACACAAATAAATGAGTTCACTTGTTACACTGTATGTACAATATTTCTAAAGATGAAGTTCTGGTGATATTAATTGCGATATACCTGTAACCTGGTCTCAACTAGAATTATTTGAAACAATTACAAACCCTTTTATTGGAAACAGGTATATTATTAACTGTATTAAAATGCAAAAGGTGTACAATGTAAAATATTTTAGTAACAACAAACGTTGTCTTAATCATCATCATCAGGTGCCATGCCGGCTGGCTTAGGCGATCATGGCTCTCCACACCTCTCTGTCTACAGTATTATGTATTAAGATCGTTGTTATTTCACTGCCGTGCCAGGTTGTCAACCTGTCTAATATTTTCTCACGTTGTCACCCTCTGTCTCTGTTGCCCTTCAGTCTTGCCTGTTGAGCTATGTTCTCTAAACCAGCATGTCTCATGAAGTGGCCAAAAAATGAAGATTGTCTTTTTCTTATATCATTGTTTAAGGTCCGTTTCACATTTGACTCTTTCAACATTTCCACATTAGTTTTTCTAGCAGTCCATGGTATTCTCAGCATTCTTCTATAGAACCACATCTCTGTTGCTTCTAATTTCCCAATGCCCAGTTTGTTAACGTTGTCTTACAGAAGCAGAAAAACTTGCCAATGAACTGTGTAAATGAAATGTACCGCCAACTGGATAAATAGTTTGTACTTTCAGTGTGTGTTTATTATTGTTATTATTGGGAAATTGTATATATTATGTATGTATTTTGTTTTTTGATGAATCTAGAAGTGTGGATGTGTGTTTGTTTTGTTTTTGTACATAATACTGATGTGTACATAATTTCTGTCCTCGTTAAAAATAGTACAAGGTTGAATTCCTTAAATATGAAGTCCTTACTTGTCTTCATAATAAACAATATGTCTATAAAATATATATGGAAGGCAGGAACAAGTTTGAGAAACGTTTCCCTATGAGATTGTTACAAAACCACTCAGCTAAACCTACCTAAATCTAGTTACCTCCTACGACATGCATGACAGATCACAGTGATGGTATTCTGTTCCCTTTTCAAACACACGCCTCATTGATGTAATTAATACGTGTATCTAAACTACGAGGTCGTGTTATAAATCTGCAGATTCGTGAGACTAACGATAATTGAACTAGGTTCGTTCTAATTGCACGGAATCTTCTTGCAACTCGAGTAAACGGAGTTTTTTTTGTACCTGACTAACCGTATCTCCAAAAACAAGATGAGATTTTGTCGTCAAAACATTCAAACTGTGCACTCAAGTCACTGAGAACAGACCAATCGAGATAAGGATTATTGTTCTGTTCGTTCGTCCATCACAAGTGATGATAGCCATTTTGTACATCGACTTTTGAAAATTCAGTTGGAATTATGACCATGCATAATAGTTCTTAGATAGCTAATGAGCCCTATTCGATCTGTAAATGTTCTTGGACAGTTCGGGCCAGGAATCATCACTGTTGCTGGATTTTGGTCTATCCGTGACTTTCTAGCTACTCTCCGTTGTTGGGCCGCAGCATTTCTCCTCTCTTCACAAGATGATGTGCCCTTTTTGACTGTAGAGAGACATGAAGATCTATTTTGTGCATGTTCTTCCCAAGCGTCTTGGTCTATTTCAAACGTTTTAATTGAGGTCTTTAACGAGTCCTTATAGCGCTTCTTGTGGCCACCTTGAGATCGTTTACCTTTCTTCAACTTACCATAGAGAACTATATCTTTGGCACCCGATGGTCTGACATACGTACCAAATGACTTGTCCATCGAATATGTATCTGCATCAGGATAGTGTCAATGCTGGGGATACTAGATTTGCCAACGATAGTGGTATATTACAATAGCAACGAACATTCTGTACAAGTATTGAAGTATTATCAGTAGCACAAACATACGAGTATAACATCCGTATTCGTACTAGAAGGGCCAATAGGTCTTTTTATAAACATAAATAATATAGACAGTACAATGTTTCTTCAATTAACAACCTCTACAAATAAATTCAAGCAGCAAGCATGATGATAAATAAAAAATTCTTGAGACTAACGTGAATTGAACCAGCAATTGAATATAAATCTGATTATCGACAGTACGAATACAAATAAAATCGTCCAACAGAAAGTTAACGATAAAAGGGAGGTAATCATAAAAGTTTTGACGTAACAAAATATGAGTTTGCATCCCTTGTTATTTTTTCAAATTTCTACCTCACGTCATGATGGATTCAAGTGAACGTCATTTGTTTTGTCGTAAGTTACAATTCATCTGCAATATTTACATCTTTTGGTCACAACACATCCCCTTTTCTGTATATTTCAGAGAATCTGCATAATGTTGTCAACAATAGTGTTTCTATTTAACAAATTAGAATCTCCCGTCTGGCAATCGGGACTTGAACTTCAATTTCATAGTACACAGAATATGACCACTGTCATCTTTCCACACATGTTGTAGGAGGCGACTCAGGAATGTAAGGGGGATATGCTGAAACCTGCCACCTGTGAAAAAAATAATCACCCTTCACATTTTTTCTCAATGCCTTATTTATGTCGTCTTTTAAATAATCTCCATGGATGACGAAGATGTGCAGACATGTGGATACTGCACTTTTGTTCTATTGTGCCAGACTCTTAGGTCTTGGGTGACGGGGAGTGATAGCTGTGCCACCTCTGTGGATAAGTCGACAACATGACAAAATAATGATGAGGTAGTTTGACCAGAAATGTGTGTTGTGTTCCCGGCAGGATAGGGTAATCCTGACATGTTGACGCATTTGCAATGCCCTCCTTCGAAGACTAAACATACATCCACTAATTTCTCTTACATACCAATACCTTTGAGAAACCTTATACAAACCGAGTATCACTTCAGTTACACAATTGAAGTCAGTTGCACAACTGAAGTCAGCTACACAACTGAAGTCAGTTACACAACTGAAGTCAGTTAATCAACTGAAGTCAGTTACACAACTGAAGTATTTACGTAACATACACATTCGATCATTTTTACAATGAACGCGCAGATTATTAGACTATAGGGAATGGATACGACAAGATACAAATAACAGTTTACACAACCGTTTCAACCTTAAGGTCTCTTTCAAGAAAATACAAGATAAACAATAAACAAACAGTAAAGATAATGACACTATCACAAAAGCATTATCTCAGGTTGTTTATTATTTTTCCATTGATCTTGAGTCCCGGCATTTCTTCTATATATTTAAAGATATTCTCTGTGTAGATATGAAATAGACTTGTGTAGATATGAAAAAGACTTGTGTAGATATGAAATAGACTTGTGTTGTATCCAAGTACTATTGTTATATAGTTCTACAACAGTCTCAATTATCATCGATTGTTGTATTACACAACTAATAAGAATGTGTGTTTTTGTCTGAAAGACTATTGTCAAGATCTATCTGCTCACAGATAAAGAGATTATTTAATCATCGTCATCTTTTGTCTTTTCTCAGCACTTGATGCTGGACGTCGCAAGATTGAGTGGCGATCTGATTCCGGGCTAAATAGCTGCATATTGTTGTCAAGTAATGTCCACAATTGTATCACATAGTTGCCATAAGACAATCAATTATCCGTCTGTATGAGAAACTTCACCTCATCAATAGCTTTGTCGCTGTAAAATAAACGATATATTAGATTATACATGGAGTATGGCACTATTCATTCAAAATGCTTGGAAAGAAATTAGCATAGATGCTGCAACATCAGTAGCATCAGTCTATTGCCTATTGTCTGTACCCAGGTGAACGATTGTTGATAGTATCCACACTTGCCGTTAAGCGTAGAGGTGGGAGCTTCAGCTGTCGTTTCAGGTCCAGATGAGTCACCTTGGTTGCATTAAGTCAATGTTTGATCTAGGCTATTTTTTTCTATCCACCTTTTTCTTGGTCTACCATTAGTCTTATGTCCGGATATTCTTTTGTTATATGCTCATATAAAATGCAAGCCGCATCGCCCAAGACAGAGAGGGGTTCAGAGAGTTCATTGGGAAGACAACGTTCTGAAAGTAATACGTCACATGACAAATATGCTCTTATTTGTATTTGGTTTCGGTTCATTATCATAATGTAACGGAACCCTTTTACTTGCTGTCTTTCAATATGTTCATTTCATAATATTATACCAAATCTTTTCCTAATTTCTTCCATTTCTTATTTTATCTAGTTTAGTAACCATTGCGACCCTTGAGGTGTGTCATGTGACGTATTCCTTCCAGAACGTTGTCTTCCCAATGAACTCTCTGAACCTCTCTCTGTCTTGGGCGATGTGGCTTGCATTTTCTAGCGATGTATTCATACTATCTTTAATGTCGTCAGTCCATCGTCTTCTTGGTCTGCCCCTTCTCCTCTTCCCAGGTACTCTTCCCTCCATTATTTGTCTTTCTAAACAGTTATGTCTCTTTATATGACCAAACAGGCGTAGTTTTCTTTTTGTTATTGTGTTTAGTAACCAACACTCTGGAATATTCAGTGTGTTTATAATATCTGAGTTTCTGATTTTATCCTTCCATGATATTCTAAGTATCTTTCTGTAGCATTTCAGCTCGAAGGCGTTGATCTTCTTTGCCGCTGTTTTACTTAGAGTCCATGTTTCACAGCCGTATGTTGCAACCGGAAAAATAAAAGTTCGTAACATCAGCACTTTCGTTTCTATTTTGTTGTTTTTCCATATGTTTTTCAGCCGTGTTATTTTGCAATATGCCATTGCCAATCTCTTCCTTATTTCTGCCATGCAGTCTCCTGCACCGTTGATGTTTGCTCCTAAGTATTCAAATTTATCCACACATTCTATCTCGGTATTGTCTATTCTGATTTTTGGTTGTTGTGTTGTTATATCTGTTGACATGATTTTTGTTTTCTGCGTATTTAAATACAAATTTTGTGCTTCGCTATATTTCTTTGTGTTCTTGATTAGTTGTTCCAATCCCTTTATATCGTTTGAAAGAAGTACTGTGTCGTCTGCGTAGCGTAGTTCCGGGATTAGGAATCCACCTATGTTTAAAGCGTGGTAGTCAGTGTTGTGTATGTCTTCTCTCACGTTCCTCATTATACTTTCAGCGTAGATGTTGAACAGGTATGGGGAGAGTGTGCACCCTTGCCTTACTCCACTCTGTACCTCAAACCACTCTGAGAGATCGTCCTCTAACTTCACTGCAGCCTTTTGATCTTGGTAAAGTTCCTCTATTAGATGAATCAGATGTCTTGGGAAACCCATGCTGTTCATTATCTCCCATAGTTGCTGGTGTTGGACGCAGTCGAACGCTTTTGAGTAATCTATGAAACACATGTCAGTTAAAAATTCCCTACACTTTTCTATGATCAATCTCATATTAAGAATGTGATCTCTTGTTCCTCTGCCCGATCTGAAACCAGCCTGTGTTTCATTTATCTCCATCTCTAATTTCTGTTTGATTCTTTGCATTATGATGTTTAGCATTATTTTACTTGCTTGACTTATAAGTGCTATAGTTCGGTAGTTAGAGCAAATCTGAAGGTCGCCTTTTTTTTGGGAGGGGTATATATAATGATTTTTTTTCCATTCATCCGGCCATGTACCGCTTTCCCATATTTTGCAGCAGAGTTTGTGGTAAATCTTGATTCCGGTCTCACCGCCTGCGTGTATCATTTCAGTTGTTAAGCCATCATTGCCTGGGGCTTTACCTTTCTTTAAACTTTCTATTGCGTATCTTACTCTTCCTTTGTGGGTTCTGGCTCCTTTTCATATTCGTTTATTGTTCTGTTTTTGGTTTTTCGTAGGTCATTATACATCTCACTGCAGTATTCCGTCCATCTATGTAAGATATGCTTCCCTTCTGTTAGTATGTTTACTTGTTTATCTTTCAGCACTTTTAATGATGGTTGAGGTTTGCTATCTCTTAGGTGTCGTACATTTTCTAACATCGTTTTACTGTTACCTTGGCTTTTCTGCCCTTCTATTTCCAGGCATATTTTGTTTATGTAGTTTTGCTTGTCTTGTCTAATTCTTCTTTGTATATCCCTTGACAGGATTCTATAATTTGTTCTGTTTTTACAACTATTTTTAGGGTGCTAAGGGAACGCATTGCTCCAGGCGGACCCAGGGTTAGCAGATAACCAAGATCCCAAATGTACCTCCACGCGGTGCACCCTGGAAACAGAAATACAGCAGCTCGAGCTGATTCTGGCCAAATCATTTGGGGATCGTGTCCGAGCATGTGGAGGTAGCAGATGGAAAGAGATTTGACTGCACAAGAGACAGACAATATCTCCGACACCACCAGCATCACCACATATAGCGACACTGTCGACATACAGTGAAGCTAGTCAGTCCAGTCCGAACATTGGAGGGGCGGCCAATGTAAAATGCACGTAAAGATAGATGCATGGCGAGAGACAAATATATTTCATACCGAGTACAATGAAACAATGAAAGGGCAGAACAGCGCTAGAGGGCAGCGCGAACTGCAAATAGAAAGTGAAAAGTCCCTAGGAAAGGGGAACTACACGCTCCGTCAGCTCGAGTCGAGCTTCTAGTTACCTGTGTTCCTTACAGGCAGAGACCCAGACCCATCCATTGGCGTTTGGTAAAGCAAGAAGACCTAACCCAACTCTAATGTCGAGCCTTCCTAAACCGGAAATATGCTCGCGATAGAAAGGGTTCCGTACTCGATGCGCTCAGGCACAAAAGGGACAACGATTTAACCCTGGCCCAACTCTACTGTCAGGTTTTCCTACACCGGAAATACACTTGAAGAGAGAAAGGGTTCAGTACCTGATGGGCTCAGGCGCTATTGGGACAAGGACGCTCAGCTCGAGATCGCCTTGCTCTCAAACGCGTGGTGTGAGACTCGAACTTGGACAAGGGGAACACGATGTCGGTGAATGACACCTCGGCTAAGAGGGCGAACGAGCCAGGGTCCAACTCCTCTGTTGAGTTCTTCCCCTTAAGGAACCAGGCTCACGGATGAGAAACGGTTCAGTACCCAATGGGCACAGGCACAGCACGTCCAATTACACGAGGCAAGTTCATAGACAGTGGAACACCTCGTTCGAGTCAGACGATAGCAAAAAATCGTCTGGGCGAAGAGTCTCCGCTACGCGTGCCTGGAGACAGATATAAAGGCTGTCACAGGCTAAGGGTAGCCCACCCGAATTGTCAAGGCATGCCGAAATCGGATGTGCTAGGCCTACAAGGTGCATAACGGTGGCACAACGTAATCACGCTCCCGGCGGAAATCGCACGGATATCCGTGATGGTTACAATGGAGCGAACGAAAAACAAACAAACAACTATTTTTGATGTTTCTTCTTTCTTGGATAATGCTCATAGTTTCTTCTGATATATACTCTTTCTTCTTCCTGCTCTTTTTGTGTAGCATGTTTTTTGCACAGTCATTGAAAATGTCACTTATTTTTTTTTCAAGTTCATTTGGAGAGTATTCTTCTTGTATTTCTAGTAATTTTTCGAATTTGTTTTGAATTTCGATGTTGTATTCTTTCGGTATTGAAGTCATATCGTATCTGGTAATCATTGAAGTTTTTGTTGTCTTTTTATCTTTATCTTGAACTTTGCGATGAGTAACTCATGATCAGTGTCGCAGTCTGCGCCTGGTAGTGTCTTGCATTGAAGAATGTTTGTTTTCCATCTTTGATCTCTTAGTATGTAATCTATTTGGTTTCTGGTCTTTCCGTCTGGCGACGTCCAGGTGTATAGTCTTCTATGGTGTTGTCTGAAAAATGTATTCATTACAGCTAGGCTGTTCTCTGCACAAAAGGCTAGCAGACGCTCTCCACTATTGTTCCTAATGCCTAAGCCGTGTGTACCTTGACATGGGTCATGTTTATCTCTGACCTGACCTACTTTTGCGTTGAAGTCGCCCAAAACATTTTTTATGTCGTGTTTGTTTATTTTTTCAAGAGCGAATTGTAGTTGCTCATAAAAATTATCAATTTCTGTTTCGTCTGCAGCTGATGTTGGGGCATATATCTGTGTAATAGAGATGTTTCTTGTTGCTCCCTTTATTCTGATGGTGATTATACGCTCGTTTATTGGGTAATATCCCAAAAAAGATAATTTGATGTTTTTGGAGAAGTAGAATCCGACACCGCTAAGCCCGCCATTTTCTGATCCGGAGAAAATACACAGTTCTCCATTTGTTAATGTGAAATGACCTTTCTTTGCCCATCTATGTTCTGCTATGCCCAGGATGTCTACTTGTGTTCTTTTCATCTCTTCTATTACTACATGTTGTTTCCCGTGTTTTAAACTTCTAACGTTCCATGTTCCTAATTTAATGTGTTTGACCTTTCTGTTTACATTGATATCCATGATGTTGAATAAAGCCTATTACTGTTCACCGACAATTTTCTATGAGTATTATGCTAATTGCTACACCACAAGATCACAATCTTAGAGAAAAAGTTCGGTTAATCCATTGAAAATTTCTAGGCACAATATTCCCGTAGGTTGCCATTACTTTCGGGAAGGAACAATCGTTAATCGAGCACCGTAAAGAGAACACATTCGTTCTAGTCGGCCATTTTGGCGGAAGACCTTGAGGTCCTGGGTTCAAATCACGGCTAGGACATGATTCTTTCTTTCTGCGATACAATCAAAACCCTTCTTGTACATGTCACGGCGTCTGCTATGACAAAGTGGCCTCTGATTCCACAGCCCAAAGAAATCCTCTCTGTACTCCTTCACAAGAAAACATGCAGTAACGAACGAAAGTTTGTTAATCATTGCAATTTTTCTCAGACACTTAATTTCACATGCGCATGCGGTTGTGTCTGTGGGTCTCACCAATAGCTCACTAGACAAACCAACCATGCAACAGAAAACCTTAGTAGATGACATGCCTTTATATTGAGATTATCATCTTATAGAAGCTTCAAGGCACGTCATCTATACAATCCCGTAGTCGTAACTTTCGATAACAGTTGCCATGTTGTTCTGACATGCCGACGTTGTGCTTGAACTAGTTACGGGCATGGCGTGGGTGGGCGGAACAACAAATAAACCTCTCACAAGGGCCAGAGTTGTGCCCTGATGTCGACGTCTGTTTTGGCGGCATTGGACTCGAAACAAGTTCGAGTCGAATGGCTGCTGGAACAGGGGGCGGAGCACTTATGGGAATGCCCCACGTGCTGTGAGGCCAGTTTTCTAATCAAGAATCAAGTACTTAATTTCACATGTAACGATTTTTCTCTGCTGTGAAGTGTTAAAGACCATGTTTGATATTTGGTAGCAGAGATTTGCAATAAAAATTGTAAATATTATTTGTCGTTTGATTACCATCGTGATGTTTAGTTTAAGAAATAATAGTGAAAGTTGGTAGGTCACTGTTTTTGCTTTCTGGCACCTTGTTTCTATTTCTCTGTCTTGTCTTCCATCTTTAAAAAAAAAATGCTGCATAGATATTTAAATTCTTTAGCTTGTTTCACTTTGGTGTTATCTATTGTTATATCTCGTGGTGTAGACTTGCTATATTTTCATAATTTATGTTTCTGTACGTAAATTTCCATGTTTAATTTTTACATGCTAATAAAACTGCATTGATGTGGTTTTGCTAATTTTCTGCATTTTTTAATATTAGACTTTGGTCGTCCGTAAATAATAGTTCGTAGATTTCATTATGAAGTTCCTCATCGGGTTTATTTGTAGTGTTTTTCTCTTTGTTGATGCGAACTTCTTTTATTATTCTGTCCATGTATATGTTGAAAAGTAGAGATGATAGCACGCACTATTGTCTTACTTCAGATCTTGTTTTATAAAGTTCTGTAATTCCATCTGCTGTTGTTACTGAGCTTTGGCATCTTTGATATATCGCTTTTATATTATCTAACAGCTGTCCTCTGATGTTATAAATATATAATGTCTGCTAGAGAGTGTTTCTATCTGCTCTGTCGAATGCATTTTCCTGGTCTATAAATACTCTGTTTAGACGATTGTATTATATTACTTTTCCACTTAATTATCTCAGTGTGAATAGTGCATCTATACAGCTAGCCCCTCTTATGAAACCTGATTGAGCGGGACTCAGCTGTGGTTTAGCAGTATATCGTATTCTATGTTCCTTTATTTTTGAGTAAATTTTACCTGTATGACAATAAGACGTTGCCTCTACATGATTCACATTCTCTCTTAATACCCTTGTTTTTCCATAATGGTACAATTATTGATTTTACCAGTCATCTGGTACTTTTCTATCTATTCAGGCTATTGTGAGTAATCTTGCTAGTCATCTGGAACGTTTTTTTCAGTTTAGACTATTGTGAATAATCTTGCTAGCCAAGTGATTTATTACTTGTGATATACTTACTGAAATAGAAGATTATGGATTCACAATCTCTTGAGCACAAGAGGAAGGGCGTATCCACTATGCCACGAGAAACATACTTAACTTTATTAACCTCGTGGATATTTGCGAATCTATCGCAAAGCTGTCTGTCCATTAAGTGTTGGTCATCAATGACGTAATACTCGTTATAACAACTGGTCACATTTTGTTTAAATAAACCAAAAAACCACTATTATCAACCAACCATTATAAATGTTGCATCTGTCGCACCCGATAAGATTCCAAAAATAAATGTTATTTTAATGAAATCTTTTTCAACGATATCAGAGATTGCCGAGCCGGTCAAGTTTGTTATTATAATGCGTTTCAAAATGTCTGCCGTTGTTTAAATATATATCTAACTGTGCAATTATGTGGGAACAAATAATGAAAATTATATCACAGTTTAGCTGTTGCTGTTCGCCCATGACAAATGATGTGATGATGACCATTTGTTACATCCACTTTTCAAATTTAGTTCCGTGATTATGAGTTTGTAAATGGCTAATAATCCCTATTCTAAAAGCAAATGCCTTTGACAATTTGGGCATGAGATGACCACTGAAGATGGATTTTTAAATATATACCCGTGACTTTCTAGCGACTCTCCGCCGCTGAGCTGCTGCATTTCTCTTTTTTCCACACAATATTGCGTATTTTTCTTTTGCTCTAGAAAAACCATGTAGTTTTATTCTGTGCAAGTTCTTCCTTTGTATAATGGTCTATTTCTAATACTTTAAGTTACTTCTTCAACGTATCTTTGTTAGCCAAATGACGATGATGTGGCATAGAAACAAAAACACATGCTCAACGATCTGTCTGCATCAGCATAGTGTCAATGATAGAAATACTACATCTGTCAAGGACTGTGGTATACCGAATCTTGTCTTAGCATCTGATATTCATAACTTTTCTGAGACAAGTTGTGAAAGTGATTGAGCTTCCTAACTTGTCTTCTAGACACAATCTATTTTTCACATGCATGTAACAGTGCAGAAATTATCACATCTCCAGAGATTAGTAAACACAATAACTCAATGCACTATTTTGTATCTAAAATGTAACACATTTTCCAATATGTTGTAATTACGCTTTCCGCCCATAGAGAAAAACATAACCCGTAATAGTCTAGGTATTACACTGGACGTATCAACACACAGAGTCCTTCATCGATTTCTATCTTACAAACATGCACATTTGTCTTACAAGAGAATAATAGGTGCGCAGATTTGTCTGTAACATGTATTCAAATGTCTGTAACCGTCTCTCTCCATATCTGCTGTGAGCGTCCGACTCTTACCGCCATACACCACAACTTGTGCTGTATTCTTCTTCTTCTTCTGCGTTCGTTCTCAAACTCCTACAGATTATTAGGATGTAGTCCGGAGAACTGAATGCTTTGTGTCATGGTTTACAGAATTGCTGCGATATCTGCGCATTAGGGCCTGACACATCCGACTTCATCATGGCTTTGGGTCACTGATCCTATATGGGATGAGACAGCCAACTCCGTTCCATAAACTCCTTAGTCACCTTTCACGACATGCGTGGAAGGTAAATAGTGTTGCTATTCTTTGCTCCCCTTTCGGGCCCCGGCAGCAAACGGGCGGCAATGTATTCAATACATGAAAAGTTTAGAAAATGAACGTTTGTTACCTTAACTTTAACGTTGTTTCAATTGTTGTTTAATCAGGAAAACAATGTGCATGCATTGCTTAAGAAGTGAACACGACGCATCAACTTCAGCTACACTTCCCACTGGCGCCTGTGCTAGAGATTTTGACGCTCTGGACAATAATTTCTTACAATGTTTTTCTTCCTTCACTCTCAACTCCATCTGACAGAGAGATAGTGATGTGTGAGATGAAATGCTTGAGGACAGCTGCAGCTGTAACCAGGCTTGATATATTACGAAATAACGACATCATGGACAGATTAGGTATAACACCTTGCACAGAATACATTGAAAGGCAGCAGATCAAGTGGTCTGGCCACATTATTGTCATATCATTTGTAATATCACATTAATGCCACACAAGTTGCCCGTACAGGCATATAACCAAATAAGATCAGGGTACAAAACCAAAAGAAGACCGCGAAATAGATGGATAGAAAACGTCAGTGGTATCTTGAACAAATACGGTCATAGCACAGCCACCGAGGTGACACATCTGGCCTTGGAACACAAGCATGAACTCCAATCACCCCTACGCTTAACGGCAAGAGTGGATAACAAACCACCTGAAGAAAGACAATAGACTCTCAACTTCTGGAAGGTGAAACTTGGAGCTTGATGATGACGTTTGCTAATCAAGGGTAATAACTTATAACACACACAAAATCGACATTTCGACTAAAATCCCTTTATCACAAAAACAGCATAATACACATCGAGTAAGAAACGTCTGGACATCAGGCGTAATGTTTTTGTTCTTTATAAATTACTTTAGCCGAAACGTCGATTATTTTACAATCACGTGTAATACTATTGATTAGAAAAACTTAATAACCCTGTTCTAAGTGTCGCCTTTTGGATTACTTTTTGTTATAGTTATTACCCATTTTAAAATCCTGTAGAGTATGAGAATTGATTACTCAAGTTCATGCTGCTGATTCAAATGATAGTAGTGGTCTGTTTACACGTGTCTTTAACATCGCTACAGATGTTTTGTTGGCTACATATTTTGTTATCATTGCTTTGTTGATTCGACAATTTGTTATCGTAGTTTTGTTTACTCCACAATATGTTGTCGTTGCTTTACTGCATCTAAAAATTTTTACGTTGCTTTGTTGAGTCCATAATGTGTTAGCATTGCTTTTTTGACTCCATAATTTGTTATAGTTGATTTGTTGACTACACAATTTGTTATTGTTGATTTGTTGACTACACAATTTGTTATCGTTGATTTGTTGACTCCATAAGTTGCTATCGTTGATTTGTTGACTACACAATTTGTTCTAGTTTTGCTGACTCCACAATATGTTATCGTTGCTTTTTCTAACTTTACAATTTGTGATCGTTTCTTTGCTGACTCCATAATTTGTTTGAGCTAATTTCATAAGAGTGCAGTGTCGTAGCTTCCATGGGCTCTATGAATGCAGAAAATATCTCATCATGCAAGAATAATACAAGTTAAATGTATAAAATGATTCTGTAAAGGTTTTCTCTTCAAAAGTTTTGAGAGATTCGTCAACAACCTTGATTTCTAATACTAAGCTAGAGTAGTAGAGTAATATATGTCCAGCAACGCCTGTCAGCACGGGACGTAATATGATAAATTAATGTTGTGCTACCTTTCCGCTTGCAATTTTCATAGCTAATGAGAATTTGGTAATTTCTGAATCTTGCTCTTGTGAGTTCGAAAACATAAGTTGATAACATAAGTGTCTGTACAATTCGTTTTCCTCGTTCTGACATTACAATTAATTGGGAGTCGGGGGAGGGGGGCGTCTATATTAGGTATTTGGACATAAATGAGTTAGAGCGTAATATGCCTGTATATTGTGCTCACTTTGTGTGTTATTCTGTAAGGGAACATGCACAGACTTTAGTTGAATTTTTTCCCTCCAGCTCAATAAACTATCCTTGCGTAAAAACAATGAACCTCAATTTTCAATATACTCTGTCTGCGAGCATATTTTTATGTTTTTTAATTTATCTCGTTAAACGAGGGTTGTTTCACAATACGGGAATTGGGTCTGCCCTTCTTGACATGACCACCAACGAGCTAATAGTTCTTTTTCTCGTTTATGCGAACTTAAGGGTTCTGTCTTGCAGGTTTTCTATATACCTTCTCCCTTTTGTAAAAAATGACTATATCTCCAGCTATGGAAATGACTGCTAAGAGCCCCTTACTCCAAAAACGTATTGAATGAAGAAGCTTATGCCAGCCATGTTCAATTTACTTTTATTTTAGAAATAAAAATTTGGTTTGTAGAATTCAGGGTGTCATTTTATATAGATTATGTGGTATTTAGCGCCCTAATTTAGCTTATTTGTTTTTCTGGGGCGTAAGTGTTCAACTTGATCAGTGTTAGAATGCACCACTCTTCATATATTTTATGTCGACTCTATAACATTGATAACCTCGTATCGGTAAAGGATTTTTGATTTACAAAAATATTTTAGTGGGTTGCTCGTATACACCGAATACTAATCTCTTTCTGATATAAGTTTTTTTTTAAATTCTGTCTTATATTGCTGGTTTTTTTTAGTTTACTGACATGATATGTAGAGAGATTGTTTTATTTTCTGATTTGTCAGTTTCCTTCTAGTTCTGCACGGCAGAACAGATGGATCTTAACTAATTGGTGTTAGATTCGGCAGAGGCTCAGAATCTGTTGAAATGGTTCCCTGACTTCAGCAACTGTATTTGTTATGGCAATATGTTAGTTCTGCCGATTTAAGGATTAGCCTGACCAAATATTAGTTTCCAGTTTCTGCTGGCTGAAATAAATCCCCCTCTCCGCATGATGCTGCTGTAATCGACGGGGAATAACCAATTAAAACTACTTTCATTGTATAATTTTTAATTTCTTCTTCTTCTTCTTCGTAGACGATAAGTTTCCTATACTCAGAACACTATTCACGTAGAACACTATTTCCTCCATCAGTTCGGCCGTCAGCAATAGAATCTCACAGTTGCCACACAATTTTACTTCCAGTTCTATCTCTTGGGGGCAAGCTTTATTCCTCAAGTCGCCAGGGCATGTGTATGTGTGCGTGTCTGCATATGTTCTGGAGTCTAGCGACCCTTTTGACATGGGCAATGGTCATATTAACCACTCTTTATTTTGTGGAGATGTGTTTGTAGTCTACAGCGACCTATGCGGAGTCTAATGATAGTAGCTTGCTGTGTTCATTACTTTGTTTTAAGGTCTTGTGATGACGTCTTGTGATAGTGTCTTGTGGAAATTTATACCTGTTCTCTGACTCCATGTTTGTTTGTATTTTCTTTTATGAAAGTTTTTGTGCCTCATCCAAAGATATTCTGTTATGAAAATATTCTTTTTTTCGTACAACCTTTTTTCATTTATTCATACTCAAAAATTAAGTGAAGAGATGAAAGATATGTAATAATTATATCCAATCATTCTGGTCACTGATGTTTCATCAGATCGATACAGTTATCGGGGACGCATGACATAGTGTAACATTTGTTGTGCATTTAAACTTAGCTATGTTGTTTATATCTTTTACCACATTCAATAATTCAATACACGATACAGTATATTACCAAAATAAAAATTCAATCTCATTCACGATAGCGCTATATGCAAACAGAATCGATTATCTAAGTAGCAAAACCACAAATTTGAGAATCCCCTACTTAACTACGGCAGATTTATAGAACTACGATTTTATCATAAGATTTTTTAAAAACGGCGTAGAGATACGTAGCATTTAAGGCTCGGTTTAAAGTAGAACTCAGTTTAGATATGAACCAGTGTCATTAACAGTATATGGCTTTACACATAATCAGTTCTTTTATCGATGCCCAACAAGAAGCCTCAGAACAATTGTCATTCATCTTTGGTGCTTACTTTGTAGATGAATTATTGTTTCTTGACTTCTCACATCATGAAACCTGGTATCATTCTCATGATGGTTTGATTGTTAGCTGGATTTTCTGTATAAATCGCAATTGACGGGTGACTTTCAACCTGAAACAACTGGTCCGTGGTTAAGGGACTTATGACTCTACCAACTCAATGAGAATAAAAATTGTTCTAGACGAGAAAGCATGTATCTAGTCAGATTATAACTTGTCATTACAGTCTGTCAAACATCATCTTCAATTGTAATCAATACTCTAGAATTTATAAATATTTTAACATTCTGGACAAAACAATGAGGAAATCTACATAAATTACTCGAAAATCTGAAAATTAAAACTCGGATTTGTTTGTTTATGATTCAAGATGATTATTAAGATACTGTACAAGAGACGCATGATCTTGTTGCTATTCGTTGGAGTATTCTATACAATGGCAATCCTGTTTATTGTGAAGTTGCCTCAACTAGACACCTCACAGGTACACACATTTTATATTCTACAAATTGTGTAATTATTATGATCAATATTATAATCGAACATCAATATATAATTCATGTTTGTTCTAATTAACGTCACTGGAAGTTTGTTTTAAATTATTTCGGTTCATTATGGGAATCAGTGACCCCCATCACGTTTAATTCCAACTTTCTAATAGTATAAGTAATTTTATACATATTTCGTTGCTCTGATATTAAAAAGTCGCAACTTCTGTTGCCAATGTATCACTCTACGCAGAGCACACTGAGAGCCCCCCCCCCGGGTAAATGGCATTGTAGGATGTGTTTCAGAGTGCAGCACGCAGATCGTTGGATACCATGGTTTATGCGAATTTTGTTTCGTTAAATAATATTATGGTTTGTTTAGTTAAAATGTTGTTTCCGATTTCTCTAATGCAGAGGTTTCCAAATTTTTTTAAGCCATGGCGCTCTTAACGTTCCGTTTTATTTCCAGTGGCGCCCTTAATTTCAACCAAAACTACAGACCTGATAATTTTAAGTGTAAATCTTATATTTAAATAAATTCTATGCTATAAGCTCTAAATTTTACTTCTAGATTTTTATAAAACTTTAATTTTGTTTAAATACTTTGTGAATAGTTGCTGGTAAATTTGTTTTTCAGTAATTGTAATGAGGAAAAGGAAATCATAAATAAATCGAAAAATATGAAAATCACATATATTTTGAGAACATAAATAATTAATTAATACACAAGAGAGAATTTTACACATTATTGGGTACAAGTAATTGGGTACAAGTAATTGGGTACAAGTAATAAGAGTTACACAAATGTTTTCTGTCTTAATGAGAGGGATGGGCTTGTTTATCTTTGACGAATTCGTGGATAGATAGATAAATAGCTTGCAAGAGCTATCCATCCATCCATCCATCCATCTAATCTATCTATCTATCCATCTATCTATCTATATATCTATCTATCTATCTATCTATCTATCTATCTATCTATCTATCTATCTATCTATCTATCTATCTATCTATCTATCTATCTATCTATCTATCTATATATATATATATATATATATATATCTGTCTATCTGTCTGTCTGTCTATCCATCTATCTATTCATCTATCTCAGATAGATAGATAGATATAGATAGATAGATAGATAGATAGATAGATAGATAGATAGATAGATAGATAGATAGATAGATAGATAGATAGATAGATAGATATGTTGCTAGTTTATAAACTTCTTGTATCATTCAATTTCACTAACATATATTGACGTAAAATATACGCCTAGAAAAAGGATGTATCATGAATCACACACAAAACGTTGAGCACGCCAAGTTTTCTATAGTATGTATACGTCATATAATTTAGAATGAAGGCATGTCAACCATAAATTAAAGCCACAAATGTAGCTTAACGCAACAACTACTGCTGGCTTATTGTGAAACTATAGATCAAAGTATTATATAGATCTGAGTAACTGTAAATCAAAGTAGGACATAGATTTTTTAAACACACTATATGCGATCAGAGAGATTATATTATAAAGATCAGAAATAGATTAGCAATGGCCATACACACACAAAAAACACCACATATGAAAAATCTATGGCAAGGGGAAAACAGAAAAACAAAGTTACTACTATTAAGAAACAATATCTTTCCAGTGTTAACATACGGTTGTGAGACGTGGGCAATGACATCTGCAATGATAAAGAAAATATTTGCATTTGAAATTAAATGTTGTAAGAATGTTTTCTTTTGTCCAAAAGTGGACAAAAGTTAGAACCTCAGTGTTTGTTTTTTCTCTGTCCACAATGTTCTCCTTATTCTTCTATATATCCACATGTCAGAAACATCTACTCATTCTTCTAATTGTTTATTGTGCATTCTAGACGAACTGGACACGTTCAATCAGACGGACACGTTGATATTTTATTGTCGTTGGGAAATTCACTTCACTGCCATGCTTTATTGTCGTTGGAAAATTCACTTCACTGCCATGTTTTATCACAAGAAACTTTCACTTCATCTGACTGTTTCATGTCTGCCAATGACTTCGTTGTCTTTCTCATACATGATGATGATGATGTTATCTAGTCGTATGAAGAACACGATCATTGAATACGATCTTCGAATACTATCTCTACCGAAGACGGATTTATCGTGCCATCTGTGCTAATAAACGGATAAATAGCGCATTTCCTCTGTACTACATCCAACTGAAAATCTAGTAGGAACATTGTTCTGCTAAAACAGAGATTCAGTGGGAGTTTTAGAATGTACGCTGAAGGAGAACAAGAATACGATCTTTGATTACGATCTTTGAATACGATCTTTGAATACGATTTTTGAATACCATCTTTGAATAATGCTGACGATCAGAATGATTTCAAACTGGTGTGGGGGTATTCGTGGCAACTGAAAAACTAGTTTGGGGGTATTCGTGGCAATTGAAAAACTGGTTTGGGGGTATTCGTGGCAACTGAAAAACTAGTTTGCGGGTATTCGTGGCAACTCTCTCTCCCATGGCTTGCTTACTACACCTCAGCATTACTACAAAAGAAACAGTACTTCAGTGGATATCTAGTCACTGTGGCATACTTGAAAATGAAAACAGCGGATCTCCTGGCACGGAAAGGTGTATCGCTAGAACAAATAGAAAGTGATAATACGTACTATGAATGTAAGACTATGATAAAAGCAGAATGTAAGAAAAAGTGGAAGCAGATGCACCCAACTGCAGAACTAAATGACCCTTACTATCAAATGTCACGCAAGGATCTAACCATCATCTTCAGACTACGAACTGGCCACAACAGACTGAGAAGTCACATGTTCCGAAAGCTGAAGATTGTTGAGACAGACCTGTGCAACTGTGAACTGAGCCCAGAGACTGCAGATCACATTCTTCATGCCTGTCAACTCTACCAAGAAGAGAGGGAGAAAATATGGCCTACTGAGACGGCACTACTTCCAGACTTGAGGAGTTCCATGGATAACCTGACGCAAATCATCCTGATGTAACCTGATATCTGACGGAAGAACGATGAAGAAGAAGAAGATAAACATCTTGAGACTATGCATGTTGGAAGTCTTGACTAAATACTTCACATGACAAACAACTTGAGACTACACACGCTGAAAATCTTGACTAAATACTTCACATGACAAACAGCTTGAGACTACACACGCTGAAAATCTTGACTAAATACTTCACATGACAAACAGACAACTTGAGACTAAAAAACGCTGAAAATCTTGACTAAATACTTCACTTGACAAACAGACAACTTGAGACTACACACGCTGAAAATCTTGACTAAATACGTCTTATAAAGAAGACACATTAAAAAAGAAATATACGTACACTTTTCACTTTTATATTTTCTAGTCATGCAGGATAGAACGTTTGGTGGTGAGAACTTTCATGAAGGATAGAACGTTCTGTAGTGAGAACTTTCATGAAGACAAACGGAGGATGAAATCTACACGCTTGGAAGAAAGGAGCGAATAATCATTTTTAAATTGAGAACATGCTACAACAGACTCAAGCAACAAATGTACGAGAATTATGGAGTTGTGGTGACACCGATATTTGCCACTGTGGACAATCTCTAGAAAAACCGAACGTGTTGCGTAGAACTGACAACTGTACCACACTACAAGTAGAAAACTAAAAGAAAATCTGAAAGAACTCTAGTAGACAAGCATTAAGGCTTTGTCTCGGGACCGCAGACCACATTTCAGATCATTGTTTGAATTCGGCTGGAGAACACGGAAGAAGAATACGGAATCAAAGATTCATAATTCTCTCTCTCTCTCTCTCTCTCTCTCTCATTTTCTTTCTTTCGTTCTTGCCAATATTTGCCTATGTACACCAGTTTCCATCCAGAATTACTGTAAGACTTTGCTGCTAACGAATTGAATGATGACAGCAAACGATATACTAAAATATTCTGTGTAAACATAGTCATAGAGAAGAATAATAGGCAGTGTACTTGGCCTTGTTTTTCCCAGATGTTGGAAGATGTGTTCATGTCAAAATATTTGTCATCCGCTTGAATTGTTCATGTGACATAGTCAATAATTGACTGAATGGGAGGCTGCCGTAAAGGCGTAGACCACATAGGTGGATAAATAGTTTCAAGTATACATAATCGGTTAAGCTCCTTTGACGGAGAGCCTACAACAAAGGGAATAAAATCACCATTTGGATAGAAAGTTCTTTGTGAAGATATTGACAAATAAATAAGCAATGGAAAGAGCTTCAGTATAGATGTAGAGACTATGTGAGATTATGTCTTTAAATAAACGAAGATACATGGTAAGAACTTGCACACAATAGATAAACATGGCGCCCTACAGCCAAAATTGGAGCTGAATCTTGTGAACAGAAGAAATGCAGCAGATTAATGTGGAGAATAGCTAGAAAGTCACGAGCATCCCTAAAAACCATCTATAGTGGTTGTTCAACGTCCGAACCGTCCAAAGACATTTGAGGCTCGAATAGGGCTTATTAGCCATCTAAGAACTCATAGTCAAGGGACGTAACTGAATATCTCTAACTGAATTTCATAAGTGGACGTAACAAAATGGTTACCATCATCCTGTGTGTCTACTAAACAGAAGAAAAATAATATATATTAATATGTGAAGTTACATTACAAGAAGACACAGCATAAAATTGAACAATGGATTGTGCACACAAATAAATTGAATAATTATATTTTTATTATATATGTAATATCTTATTGGCAGTTGTTCAGGTCGATGGCAGAATATCTGACAATTTTCACGTTAAGAGTGGAGTCAAGCAAGGATATATTTTCGCTCTAATCCACTTCGGGATATTCTTCTCTGTTCTCATACATCATGCTTTCGAAAATCTGTGGGAGGGGGGGGGGGAGGTGACATCTTCATTCGTAAAAGATTTGATGGCTCCTTGTTCAACTAGAACGTCTGAAAGCGAAAACTAAGACCACTGAGATTATTCACATGGAGTTGCTGTGCGCTGACGATGCAGCTTTAGTTGCCTATAATACAACTGTCCTAACTGATTAATAGATTGGCAATGTTGTCTCTATCAAAAAATATCAAGTAAACTGTGGTCCTTTGCTAAAAATCTGATCCTACAGCAGCGATCATCCCACTGAACAATCTGCAACTGGAACATGCACATAATTTTAACCAAGTGTCAAATTCGCCGAGAGACTATCACTTGACCAAGAAATAAGCTCATCAAAATGTACAAAGATCATGGATCAATACAAAATTGACAACAGCAACAAGGCTCCTTATATAACAAAAATACAAAATACAACATCGGTGTCCTTCTTTATAGATCTGAAACATGAACACCCTACTCTTGGCAAGAACAAAAGCTGAATAGCTTCCACTTACGCTGTTTCCGTAACATTCTGAACATCAAGTAGCAGGTCAAAATTATCAACATCGAAGTCCCCAAAAGGGCCAAATTCCAAAAATAATGTCCACAATTTGTTATAAAAGACTAATTTGACAAGACCATATTCATAGGATGAATAACAGAAGCATCTTAAAACAGGTTCTATATTGGAAGCGTCGGATGTGTCAGACCGAACGGCATAAATATGACAGCAAAGCTGTGTGTCATGTCATAACATATACTGGACTGCATCCTGCTAATCTGTTTGAAACTAACGAGAATTGAACAAGTCCGTTATAACGGCACCGAATCGCCTGGTAACTCGGGTAAACGGATTTTTCAGTAAACTAAACTAAACTAAACACATCATTCATCATCATAAAACACATATAAGGAAATTTTATAAAATTAATTTGTTCCAAACCTAAAAATAATCAAGTCCTGAAAGAATTAAACAAACCAACACATTCATATACTTAGGCGTAACATTCTCTTCAGATGGAAAGATGGACACCGAAATAGACATTCGTTGTAACAAAGTGAATCAAATACTGTGTCAATTATCCCTTTTATTGCAACACAAAATGCTACCAATGTCAACAAAAAAACATCTTATCCAAAATATCTTCATTCCAACCCTGTGCTACTAATGTCAAACATGGTCCTTAACAACATAAGATAAGAAAAAACTGGTTACAACAGAGATGAGATGTCTGAGAAAAGCCAGAGGAGTGACCAGACGACACAGAATTAGAAACGATGTCATAAGAGAAAGAGTGGGTGTCATAGCAATTCTACAATACATACAAAACCAACAGATACAATGGTTTGGTCATGTCGTGATACAATGTCGTGTGATTCATTAGTTTATAAAGCATATATGAAGAGAGGAGAAGCATAAAGAAGAGTCAATGGTAGACCTAGAGTACGCTGGATCGACAACATCAAAGAGACATTACACGAACACCAAATAACATTATCTGAAGCTGCCATAAACGCATGTGGTTACGTCTGTGGGTCTCATCAATGGCCCACTAGACATACCACCCAAGCAACAGAAAACTTTAGTGGATGACATGCCGTTATATTGAGGTTATATTCTTAGAGAGGCTTCATGGCACGTCATCTATACAATTGTGGTTTTATTTTATTGTTTAAATGTGTTTCATGTTTACGTGAATATATATGTATGCACCCTCTGTGGTTGGAAGGGAGCTAGAGATGTACAGTGCAGCACTGGGGAGGAGGAAACTGACAGCACTGTTTTTTCATATGGTTAGACCCATCATAGAGGCACAGTGACTCAGGACGTGACAATCCTTTTGACTTTAACATTTGGTTGCATGCCTGGAGCAATAGAGAAGTTCAGCATAACCAGTAGTCAATTGGTGGCGGGGAATGAGCACAGTGAACCCTATCTTGGCTACAGTGGCTAGGAGCAGTGCATAGGTTGAAACCTACCTTCCTGGAGGTGTGATAGTTATTATCTGGCTCTGTCCCGGGGTGGGTCGAAAATGTCCACATACTTGCCAGCAATATAATGCCATTTAATGGCATTAGGTCAAAGGGCATGGACCGCTTGATCAGCAACCAACCAATCAAACTGCCAGAAAAGCGAGAACAAGAACATTGTATCTCCCTCAACACCCGTAGAGGGTAAAAGAGGAAGGAAAGAAGAAGAGGGCACAATAGAGCACATTGGACAGTGGGACAATTAGTTTATCACGTTTGCAAGAAACATTCAAATGGTCATAACACGTTACAGGAAACTGGACAATGAAATTCCAATGCAGATATATTCAGCGGTCTAAACTCTGATCAGTGAGAGTTCCTCAACCTGACATACTAAGGGACATTACTGATTGTTTCTTTACTGATTTACAAAGGGACATTACTGACTGTATTTTTACTGGTATTCATATGTAAAAAACTATCCAACTATTCATGTCATGTATGTACAAGAGGAAACTGCTCAAATGTCGTATATTTATTATATCAAAATAACAATACGTGTTGAATTGTGATTTATTATCACACAAAATAATGTTATCTATTGAATGTTGAGTGAACCTCATACAAAGGGACATTACTCACTTCATTTTTTTTTATCAGAGAATATTTTGTACAAGAAGTTATTGCTTACCGGACGTGATTTAGAAAGATTGAAAATCTCACTTATTGAATGAGATTGGAATCCATGTTGAGTGTTCATTGCAACACATGGCTCCTCAAAATGGATGATATCGACATCAATGAAACACATAAGGAGGCGTGTCAATGATTAATAAACGACAACGCCTTAGAGAACATTAAACTAACCAAGAGGTATTGAAAAATGAAGCTACTCTCTACTTAATAAGCACAGACGTTGCGTCACAAACTGAATAGAAGAAGAAAGATTACACAGCTCGCTTAATAAGAATCAAGCTATATTTCTTTGAACCCATAACCCCTTATATTCGTAGGGTTCCATTCAGAAACATAACCCCTTAGATTCGTAGGGTTCCATTCAGAAACATAACCCCTTAGATTCGTAGGGTTCCACTCAGAAACATAACCCCTTAGGGTCATAGGGATGCCACTCTGAAACATAGGCCTAACCCCTAAGGGTCGTAAGAATGCCACTCTGAAAGATAACCCCTTAGGGTCGTAGGGATGCCACTCTGAAACATAACCTCTTAGGGTCGTAGAGGTGCCACCCAGGAAACATCAACAACAAAATGTCCACTAAGACTCTGTGTCTACTTTTCCTTATTTAGGTATTGAGAATCTTAACCATATCCAATATTTAATTTTATCAATGCATGCTTTATTTACACCCTTCCCACCCCCACCCCACCCCCACCCCCCACCCCATCACTCTCATTTTCAACTATCCCGTGTAGGATAGTCTTGGAAATGAAACATTAGGCCTATCAGTGAGTGTCCAAACTACACAGGTTTGTTTCTGCGTTACTGAATCGTCTGTGTAAATTATTGTATCGTGTGCTGCAGTATATGTCCTTAGATCATTTCCTCTGTTCTGTTGGCAACCCAGTCGCGGCACTCTCTTCCCATATGTATCAATACTGTTGTCAATAATTTTCTCTCTTTGCCAAATGTCACCCATTCACAGCCTCTTCCCACGTCTACACAAACTCTGAGTAGGATATATTCTGCTTCTGCCATCTAGGACCTTACTCTCTTGATTCGTTTTCCTTTTGTGCTGTCTAGAGATTGGTGTAAGACGTGATGATCATTATTGGCAACCTTGAAGTATTCTTTAACCTCGGCTATTTTATGTCTTGATTTGATGCTAGGTAGGTCTAGGAGAAACTTCATGGTCACGATAGGTGTATCTCTTGTGCATCCTAGAACAGCTCTCATGGCCTCATTTAAACTCTCATTCTATCCACCTGTGTCTGCGACAGTTGAAGTACTACTGTTGAAACATCAGAATATTGACATGATCTGCAAAAGAACGTTAATAAACAGTGTTCATGCCGATATTTCTTTGCCATTGTTAGGCCTGGACTCTGACAGATAAACTAGAACAAAACCTCGCAGTATGGGAAATGAAATGCGCGAGAAGGGTCCTGTACACGATAACAAAAAGAGATAGAATAAAAAATGACACAATAAGAGAAATGATAAAAACAATATCAAGCATGGAATACATATTTTTGTCACATCCAGTGCTTAAGTAGACTTCTTGAGATCCTGCACTACAGTGATAGATCTAGGTACGCTCTTGAAAATATATTTATTATTATTTAGTTTGGTACCCTCAAACCTTTCAGATTTAATTCTGAACATTCATTTTTTTTTAAATTTGTGTTGGTGTGATCCTTGTTGTATTGCTGTCCATGTTGTTTTGGATTCTATTTTTATTCTTTCTTTCCTCATATCCGTTTCTTTTTTCAACAAAACCCGCTTCCATGACTACATGTTTACACGTACTCATTGTCACCTTGAACTTCGTATTGTTTACATGTCTGGGTTCTAGTGCCTCTGTGGTGGTAACATTGTTTTTATTGTTTTTCCACTGTTTGAATTGTATATTCTTGATAAAGATCTAACGGATCGAAACGTTGAAAATGTCTTGTTTATTGTTGTTTGTATTTGTTCGTGATTACACCCTATAACCCTTTAGTAATAGTCTGTCAGTTGTCATAACGTGAAACTTCAAAAACCTGTGTTCTACGTAAGTAATGTGTTATTCAGTTTTACAGCAGTATTACCTTTTAAAGAATACATACACACTCAAAAAATCAAATAGTTTGGCCACCTGATCATAATAGAACCAGATCGCATGCCATCGATAGCGTTCAATAGATCGTCTGAAAAGAGAAACAGTGGAAGACCTAGACGAAAATGGATAGATAACATCCTAGAAATACTAGAAAACCAAGGATGCACTACGTTAGCGGCAAAACAGTTCCAAAAAAAAAGTCGTCGGCTCGCCATGACGCCTAGCGGCACACATGGATTAGACAATACTTCGGCTCTCCATGACGCCTAGCGGCACACATGGATAAGACAAGATAAGACTTCGACTCCCCATGACGCCTAGCGGCGCGCATGGATTGGACAAGACAAGACCCGGTGACTTTCTAAGTATGCTATTCACTTCACTATGAAAGATCCTATACATTTTAAAACAATCCTTTAATCCATTTCTTCCATTAAAGATGCGCCATCGAACCTATGTGACACGAATTAAGTTACAATACAGTAAAATCTAATATTTGAGCGAAGTAATTCAAATATTACAATATGCGGAATGATACATCGGAGCAACAAACTTAAACGGAGATGTTCTGACTCAGGATGAGGTTTAGAAAACTGTTATCTAAGCGACTCTCAATCGTATTGCTGTTTGTTGGACTTTTCTATATCATAGTCATTGTTTTCATTATGATGTTGGTTCACATTGACACACCTCATGTATGCACATTTTTAATTTATTTCTCGACTTAGCAAATATTAATATTATTTAAATAATATTATTGAGAATGTTTTATGAACTGTAGACACCCTGAATTAATTAATGGAATCGGTTTTGTGAGCTGTGATGGTTTATTTCGCTTGATTGAGTCTGGTCTGTGAGCTGTGATGTTTTTTATTTCATTGATTCAGTCTATTTTGTGAACTGTAAATTATTACTTTGCTTTATTTGATTTGTTTTGTGAGATGTGATGTTTAACTTTGCTTGATATAATGTGGACTGTGAGATGTGATGTTTAACTTCGCTTGATTGAATCTGAACTGTGAGATGTGATGTTTAACTTCGCTTGATTGAATGTGGACTGTAAGATGTGATGTTTAACTTCGCTTGATTGAATGTGGACTGTAAGATGTGATGTTTAACTTCGCTTGATTGAATGTGGACTGTAAGATGTGATGTTTAACTTCGCTTGATTGAATGTGGACTGTAAGATGTGATGTTTAACTTCGCTTGATTGAATGTGGACTGTAAGATGTGATGTTTAACTTCGCTTGATTGAATCTGAACTGTGAGATGTGATGTTTAACTTCGCTTGATTGAATGTGGACTGTAAGATGTGATGTTTAACTTCGCTTGATTGAATGTGGACTGTGAGATGTGATGTTTAATTTCGCTTGATTGAATGTGGACTGTGAGATGTGATGTTTAACTTTGCTTGATTGAATCTGGACTGTGAGATGTGATGTTTAACTTTGCTTGATTGAATCTTAACTGTGAGATGTGATGTTTAACTTTGCGTGGTTCAATATATTTTTTGTAAACTATAAACATCTTTCTTCGTGTAATTGTACTCTTCGTAGCAGTAACTACATATACAGACTTGAACTCACACCTACAAGTGTTATTGATGAAGAACAACTAGAAAATTATGATTGTACAAGATTCACTTCCATACATTAGAATTGGTTCTATATAACGTATAGGAACTAGGAGCGCACGTAGCACTTCACAATTCTAATGTTTACCTTTGTTTTCATTTGTTTGGATATTATTTTCTCTTGTTGTGGATTGTACATTTACGATTCTCTTTCATGGCTACCACCATTTGTGATTATGTGTCGATGAAAGAAGAAATGATCACCTTGTTACTGTATCTCTACAAATATGTTTTTATGTTTAGCATATATTTCTTATCTATATTGTTCATTATCATATTTTTAATCTTAATATCTACTCCATATTATCTACTTACTTTATCATTGTTATATCATATTTTATACTTCATCTGTCTACTTGTTGTATCATTGTTATATCATATTTTATACTTCATCTGTCTACTTGTTGTATCATTGTTATATCATATTTTATACTTCATCTGTCTAATTGTTGTATCATTGTTATATCATATTTTATACTTAATTTGTCTAATTGTTGTATCATTGTTATATCCTATTTTATACTTCATTTGTCTAATTATTTTATCATTGTTATATCATATTTTATACTTCATTTGTATAATTGTTGTATCATTGTTATATAATATTTTATACTTAATTTTTCTACTTGTTGTATCATATTTTATACTTCATTTGTCTAATTGTTGTATCATTGTTATATCATATTTTATACTTCATTTGTCTAATTGTTGTATCATTGTTATATCATATTTTATACTTCATTTGTCTAATTGTTGTATCATTGTTATATCATTTTTTATACTTCATTTGTCTACTTGTTGTATCATTGTTATATAATATTTTATACTTAATTTGTCTACTTGTTGTATCATATTTTATACTTAATTTGTCTAATTGTTGTATAATTGTTATCATATTTTATAATTCATTTGTCTAATTGTTGTATCATTGTTATATCATATTTTATAATTCATTTGTCTAATTGTTGTATCATTGTTATATCATATTTTATACTTCATTTGTCTAATTGTTTTATCATTGTTATATCATATTTTATAATTCATTTGTCTAATTGTTTTATCATTGTTATATCATATTTTATAATTCATTTGTCTAATTGTTTTATCATTGTTATATCATATTTTATATTTCATTTGTCTAATTGTTGTATCATTGTTATATCATATTATTTACTTCATTTTTCTACTTGTTCCATCTTCATAGCTTCTCTTAGATGTCCATATTTCAAGAGAATATTACTATAGCATACCAATCGTATTTCTCGTATTACATAACTAATGGAAATTATAAGACAGTGATTTTTATGCCATCCTCTAAATATTCCAATCATATTCAGTATCACACCTTAATTATCACAGTACATTGCACGCCCTATTCTTGTGTAGCCCTGTCCGCTGGTCTCCATCTTCAACGCCTATGTTGCAGATTCGACTTATAATGTGATTTTCATTGGTTGGCCACACACAATACGCTCAAAGTGACTAATGATCACTCTCTTCAGTCAAGGTCAATGACGCTTTTCTGATTAGCGCATCAGACTGTTCCAGAGATGGATCGATTCATATATACACGCTTCATTTACTGCGTGTATTTGACAAGATGGATCGATTCATATATACACGCTTCATTTACTGCGTGTATGACAGGATGGATCGATTCATATATACATGCTTCATTTACTGCGTGTATGACAAGTCATTGATAATTAGACGTACATACTCTATGGAAGAGAATGGTAATCACTACGAGATGCACTAGTCGAAACATATTTATGGACGCTGCTGTTCTTCCGTCTCAAGTGATGATGATCATTTGTTACACCAACTTCATGAAATTCAGTTAGATTTATGTCCTTTACTATGAGTTCTTTGATGATTATTAAACCCTATCATGGCCGCAAATTTCCTTGTTCGGACATAGGATGACCACTGTAGATGTTATCTACCCGAGACCTTGTAGATTGTCTTCGCTGTTGAGCTGCTGCATTTATCATCATTTCACAAGATGTTCCGCCTTTATTTTTGGACTGTAAAGCGCCAAGTACTTTTATTTCGTTCAGCGTCCTCCCATGTGTCTTGGGTTTACTTCAATAGTTTTCAGTGAGATCTTTGTGTGTTCGTCCATCACAAGATGATGATGACCATTTTTACATCCACATTTGAAAATTCAATTAGAATTATGACTAAGGCTCTGATTTTTATGACCTAAAAATCCTGAAATATGACCTAAAAAAAGGCAAAATATGACCTAAAATATGCCGAAATATGACCATAAGGTTTTTCTCATTTATGAACCAAAATAAAAACGCAAATTATTATTGTTTGCATGTTTTACGCATTACATAGTAGTCATAGTACCTACATAGTAGTAATACGTAACAAAGCATGTATAAAAACACTTACCACATTTATTCCTCAGTTTTCATTGTTTGTACAATTGCAACCGACAACAACATGCATTTTTAGAGTTTCAAATTTGAACGATCGTCGATTGTCACTGAGAATTGTTTTATATTTTGAAAAACTTCGTTCTACATCACATGATGTCAGAGGGGCAGATCTAAATAATGTCAGATCATTTGCTGAAAGTTCAGGTTCTTGAAATGTTGCATGTTTACCACTAAGTATGTCTGCAATTTTGCACAATGAGAAATAACCAGCATTTCTATGAAGAACACTTTCTAATTTTACTTTAATCCTGTTGCTTACTTCACCACGTGATCCATTTATTTCTGTTTGAATTTGTTTCACAATATCTAATGCATCATAAAGTGCAGTCCCTTCGCTTTCCAGACGTTTTATTGCTTTTGAAATTGCCGAAAAGTTTGACTTTATATAAGTCAGATTTTGTGATAGTCTGGTAGAAAATAAGCTTTGCACTGCTTGTATTGATGTTGCGTCGTCTTTGTCTAGGGCATTAAATATTTTAATTAGTGTTGAATAGTTGTCACAGTAATACTTTACAGCGTCCAGCCATGTACCCCAACGTGTAAGGATAGGTTGTGGAGGAAGTGGTAGTTGAGGAGCTTCTTCTTTGAATTTTTGTACTCGAAGAGGAGCCTTGATGAATATTTTTTTCCCATTTGAAATAAGCTTGTCCACATCAGGAAAATTACCTCGAACTTCCTCAGCTACTCGATGCAGTGCATGAGCAAGGCAAGTAATATGGATCAAAAATATAGTTTCTCTAAACATATGTCTCTAAACATAGTTTAAGATGTGCTAACATTCATAAGCAAACGGAGTACACCAGAACGTTGAGTACACCAGAAAATATGCAAAATATGACCAAAATATGACCTAAATCTCAAATTTCAGGCAAAATATGACCTCATCAAAATTATGGTCAAAATATGCATTTATATGACAAATAAAAACAGCTTAAAATTGTTCAGAAATGCTTGAAACATGTAGAAATTAACTTAAAACTGAAAATATGCTTCAGGAAAAAAATGTGACATTTCATGAAAATCCTTGCCCAAATTATGACCATGTATAATAGTTCGTAGATGGCTAATGAGCCCTATTTGAGCTGTAAATGTTCTTGGACAGTTCGGACATGGAATGACGACTGTAGACGGATCTTGGTGTATCTGTAACTTTCTAGCTGCTCTCCGCTGTTGGGCTGCATAATTTTTTCTTTTTTCACAAAATGATGCGCTCTTTTTGACTGTACAGCGTCATGTAGATCTTTTTCTTGCATGTTCTTCCCATGTGTCTTGATCTATTTCAAACGCTTTCAGTGATGTCTTTAATGAGTCGTTGTAGCGCTTCTTCTGGTCACCTTGAGATCGTTTACTCTTCTCCAGCCCACCATAGAGAGGTATCTTTGGCAGGCGATAGCCTAGCATACGTACCAAATGACCTGCCCAACGAATCTGTGTATACATCAGGATAGTGTCAATGCTGGAGATACCAGATCTGTCAAGGACAGTTGTATATGGAATCTTGTCTTGCCATCTGATGTTCATAACTTTTCTGAGATAAGTTGTGTGAAAGTGATAGAATTTCCTTACATGACGTTTATACACAATCCATGTTTCACTAGCGTATAACAGTACTGGAAGTGCCACTACTATAAGAGAGGAAAGCAAACAAACCTATATATCTTCCTTCATTAGACAAAGGCGTTGGACTTACATCGGCCATGTTCTCAGAATGAACAGCCAAAGAATTCCCCAGCAATCACTATATTGGGTGCGACCTGGAGTAAGAAGAAGAGGGAGACCTAGAGAAACTCTACGAAGAACCATTAATAGAGAAGGCATGTCAATGAACCTAAACAACACGCAACAATTGAAAGACCTGGCAACACAAAGACAGAAATGGAAAGCTATGGTTTCTGCCCTATGCGCCGCCTATGGCCCTGGAGGAACATAACATAACATAACAAGTACCACTAGTCTGTAGGTTAATGCCATTTCAACGCCACACATTTTCGTACAATATGCCGAAAGTGCTACGTGCCTTAGCGGTCCTTGTATAAACTTCTAAGTGAGATCTTTAACGAATCTACGAAACCTTTTTTTATCACCTTGAGAACAAATGCCCTTCTGCAACTTACAATAGAGAAGTTCCTTCGATATGCGGCGATCTGACTTATGTATCACATGCGCTGCCCAACGGACCTGTAGCTCAATCAGAATAGTGTCAATGCTAGGAATACCAGATCTGTCAAGGACATTAGTATCCGGAATCTTGTCTTACCATATGAAGTTCATACATTTTCTGAAATATAAGTTGTGCGAAAGTGAAGGTGTTGTCTCACACGTCATCTATATCGTCTATACGCAGTCCATGTTTCATCGGCGTCTACCAGAAATGGTAGTACCAGTATTGTTTAAAATTTAGCTTAGTGTGTAGGTTAATGTCAGTGTTAACGTTTACGAATATCAAAACAGTATCAATGTCGTACTTATTCACAATAAATCTTACTGAAACAAAACTCGTCTCTCCTCAGATTCAGGGTCCAGTACTACGCCCTCTGTCAGGTAAAGACTTCAAAGATATACAACTCATATTTGATAGAAACAAAACTCCAGAAGCAGGATTTGTTAACAAGTTGTGGGATCTCTCACATGTCGTGACTACAACTGAGTTGAACCTGACACTCGAGTATATAGATTGGAATGATTATGAATTTATTGCTAAAGATACACAACGGCAAGGATGGGGTGAACAGGGAACAGAATTCAATAAAACATTATCACCAGAAGAAAAACAATTGTCTGATAAACTGTTTCAACAATACAACTTCAATGCGTTTGCTAGTGATTATATTTCATTAGAGAGATCTATTGGAGATACAAGAACAGAGGCGTGTAAAGCGCAAAAATTTCTGAAAAATATTCCAGAATCTTCTGTAAGCATCGTTATGATCTTCTATAACGAAAAGAATTCTACAATTCTGAGATCACTTCACAGTATCATCAACAAGACTCCAGCCAAGTTGTTGAGAGAAATCGTTCTAGTAGATGACTTGAGTACAAATCAAGAACTTCAAGAACCTCTTGAGAATTATATACGACTTCACTTTCCCAATGTTAGAATGATTAGAAATACGCAAAGACATGGTCTAATTAGGAGTCGAATGATCGGGGCTAATGTTACACGTGGTGATATACTACTATTTTTGGACGCTCATATAGAAATGGGTCACAATTATCTTCCTCCTTTGGTGGAACCTATCGTTCTTGACTACAGAAAAATAATGTGTCCAATTATTGAAACCATTGTCTCTACTAATATGAAAATACAGAAAAATGAGTACAGAGAACGTGGTGTATTTAGTTGGGACATGGTCTTTCGTAGAATACCGATTTACCAAGAAGATGGAACACCACGTACAATCCCAGTTATGTTAGGAGCTGCATTTGCAATTAGTCGAAAGTGGTGGGATGAGATAGAAAGATTCGACTCAGGTCTTGAAGTCTGGGGAGGTGAACAGTACGACATTTCTTTCAAGACATGGCAGTGTGGTGGAAGTATGATGGACGCCCCATGCTCCAAGGTATCCCATCTTTTCAGGATACCACCCTACGTGCAAGATATAAGGAAAAATAATTTAGTATACCGGAACATCCTACGAGTAGCGAGGGTATGGATGGACGAATATATTGAATATGTTTTTCAAAGAAGACCATTCATGCGAAAATTAGACCCTGGAGACCTGACGAAACAATTTGATTTAAGAAAGAGACTCAAGTGCAGACCTTTCAAATCGTACTTAATGGAAGTAGTCCCCGAGCTTTTAGAAGTATTTCCTCCTATTGAGCCACCAGACAAAGCATGGGGCAAGTTAAGTAGCAACTACAATAGTTCTCTATGTTTTCAAACAATGAATGGCTGGCTTTATTTGTGCAACTGTGCAGAGGTTACAAGTGGATATTATATTTATGACTGGAGACAACATATTCGCTTTAGTTTCAACTGTTTAGCAAATCCTAATGATGAATATATTTTTATCTATGAGTGTTTATATTTTGAGAAGAACAAAACACAAGATTTTGTCTGGGACCGTCATAGTGGACTTATAGTAAATGTATACACACATTTGTGTATAGATGTGAACATTCACACATTGAAAGTGTACATGACAACGTGTGATATCTCAAAGACAACACAATCTTGGATATTCCAACACTTCAACTCTACTCTTGTAGACGTCGCTTGGGCAAAATACAAAGTACAATTAGCATTATAATAATTTATTATATTATAAAGTTCATAGTATATATGCAGAAGAATCCCCATTGATAGGAATTTAATACTTTTTTACAATTTTAAATTATGCAATTTGTTATTTGTTTTCTTATATCGGCACATTCCTTTGATCTTTGTACGGGCATAATCTATGTTACCTTCACAATAAGATATAATTTACGACAAATTAACTATTGGATGGCATGTTATGATGTTATTAATCATGTGAATAAGCAATTAACTTGCAAATTAGTTCCAATAACAAATATCTTAAAAAATTTAGTAGTCCTACCAAATTGAAGGGGAAGTTTATTGTCGTGAAGCGATCATTTATTTCCTTTGTTGTGCTCGCTGCTGACAACAAGTGAAGATTTAATGGCGAAGGCAGCTCCTATTTTCACTCTTTTTTATATTCCTTTTATGCTCTAAAAAATGTTCTAACCTGTACTTCCTTCGCAGAGTTAACGGACACCATGCAATGTCCGTTTCACCACTCAACTCTGGTATGTTAATATTGTATATTGTTAGTATCTCTCCCAACCATGGCAAATTGTTGAAGAGGATTTTTGTGTTATATCTATTATCGTGAAGTGTGCGCATATTCCATCAAGGTTGCCATATTTCACTATTCTATAGTCAAATTTGAAAAAGTTAGCAATTTTAAAACTATTTGCCATTAAATATATTTCGACTATTTTTTTTTTAAATTATACTTACTTCCCATAGTTTCTTGCATAAATTTGACTATAAATTTCTATAATATGTATATTAGCTAATTTATAAATCCTGTCTGTTCTACTTTGGTATAAATGTAGAACGAAGATTGCATGTTACAAGCAGGTATTTTATCATACTTTTCTCAGAATGTCTTCAGTGGAAGCTTTGTTACTATAGTAAGACCAGATACAGCTAACAATGAGAACATTAATTTTCTTGATTAAAAGTTTACAAAATAATACTTGTGACAATAATTTAACTGAAAATTTGCTTCTACACATTTTGTTTCTCAAGTTGGATGTATAATTCTATTATGTACAAAACGTTTTATGTACCGTCACTGCTTTTATATCTAGAAAAAGATTCTCAAAATAACATCAACATAATTTAAATTAAATTAACAATAACATTTTTTTATTGTGAAGTGATGAAATATTGCTAGCTGACGAGAGATACTACACGTTTATAGATAGATAGCATTCTTGCAAATTCAGAATGTTTAGTAGTTCGTACAGAATTGTGAAATATGGCAACTTTGAACGTTATTTACCAACAATTTGTCAGAAACAGTTTCAACCACTTACAGTCCTGCATTCAATGCATCTAAAGTCAATGGGAATATATTTTCACTTAGACTGAGTTTACGGGGATGTGAACATGACTTGCACTTATAATTTGGATTTAAGTTAGGAAGAATTGTAAAGCGTCTACCTCACTCTTGTCAGACTTCAGATTAAACCAGTGGTACAGCAAATCGAGATGAATGGAAGTGAATGACATATTGTTCTACGTGTCTCACCATATTCTTTGCGGTCTATCCCAAATTAGTGAAAATCGCTTACATAACCGGTAGGCTAATAAAGTATCGTGCCTCATTCGTGTAATTCGCCGACATTCAGACTTTACATGTAATTGTTGAAAATGTCGATCATGCTGTTAGAGACTTTCTCAATAAAATTAAATTAATTTAGAGTGTATCTTACTCACTTTCTGGTGTGTGTTCAGCATGTTTACTAGGGTTTCTTTCTCATGTGTGTGTCTGGCATGTTTACTAGGGTTTGTTTCTCATATGTGTGTCTGGCATGTTTACTAGGGTTTCTTTCTCATGTGTGTGTCTGGCATGTTTACTAGGGTTTCTTTCTCATATGTGTGTCTGGCATGTTTACTAGGGTTTCTTTCTCATATGTGTGTCTGGCATGTGTACAATTGTTTATTACTCAATTTATGGTGTGTGTTCAGCATGTTTACCAGGGTTTCTTAATCTCTGTTGTATGTATTGCATATGTACCATAACTGTGCAAGTCTTGAAAACAATGTACATTTTCAAAATGTTGTATATGATTTAAAGCCATGTTATTTTATATAATAGCAAATAATATACATTGAAAATATGGTGATCATCGTTAATTTATTCCTTGTTATTATTGTACAGGCATTACGATATTGATATTGCATAGAAAATGTTATTGATCTTGACTTATTCCGTTGGTAAAAGTTTAATGCCTCTTTTCTCTATCCTTTATTCTCCATATCCTCTATCCTATATCAGTTATTACCCATTATGTATTCTCTATTTTCTATAATTTTTTTCTATCCTCTATTTTCTATTCTCTATCTTCTAATATGTATTCTCTCAGTAATATCCTCTTATCTCTAACCTCTATTCTCTATCCCATAACTTCTATTCTCTATTCTCTAACCTTTATCCCATATCCTCTATTCCTTATTCTCTTTCCTCTCTTCTCATCTGTGCTGCGTATTGAGAAATACTGTGTTACGTCCGTATTTTTTCAATGACCAACAACATACCTAGAAATGATGTTCTTAACATCACGCTTGACGACATTACTTTCCGAGGTGACCAGATATCCATGTCTTTAGGTTGGTTTGATTTAGAAGTCATTGTTTATTTTTCAGATATTTGGAATTAAATGTAACTGAACCTCAGATCTCCAGACCATGAAGGCGGAGAAACAACTACTGATTTACTTCGACCCCTTGCTAACTTGTAATTACTGTTTTATTTACTTTAACGATAACTGAATGATGATATTCGATATTCCTAGCGTGATATAATACTACCAGGCTGTTCAATATATCACTGTTGCACTATTCCAGCAAGTTATGGAATATAGAATGCCTGATCTTGAATGTAGAATATCAGATCTCAAGTGTAGAATGTTAGATCTGAAGTGTAGAATGTTAGATCTGAAGTGTAGAATGTTAGATCTGGAGTGTAGAATGTTAGATCTGGAGTGTAGAATGTTAGATCTGGAGTGTAGAATGTTAGATCTGGAGTGTAGAATGCCAGATTTGGAGTGTAGAATGCCAGATTCTGAGTGAATGTGTTATGCCGTCTTCTTGAAAAATATTTGTGAATCCTTTGAATTGTTAAGTTTATTGTCATTTTGACAGTTTTATATTTGTTCTGTCTAAATCATGTGTAAGCAAAATAATTCCCATGCGCCTAATCCCGACCGCAAAACGATTTGTTTATCCGCAATGCTTATCTTAAAGTACTACACACACTGGTTGGTCCCTTCGCTAAGAAAACACTAAATGTAGATCTTAAGGACAAAAATATCAGGTTACTGGCCCCATACCACACAAAAACGCTCGATTCGACCTGGACCTAATAAAGGTTACCCACCACTGATGTAGAATGATAAACGCCTCTGAGTCTCGACACAATTTTTTTTAATTGTTCCTTTGTGTAGACAAGTGAATGTGCACGAAGATGTATACACAAACTAAATCATTTATAGCCATTACAAAATACAAACCAATAAAATGGTTATCATTTCTATTCCTTTCCAAATAGGTGTGCTCTGAGCAGTTAAAAAAAACCCAAATGAGATCATGTTTACTGCAGACCCTTCTCAAATTATGAATATCTTATTTTCTCTTATCTCTGTCTCTATATCTGTATGAGATATGTACGCTGTTGTTATTCCTTCTAATCCTTATTCATTGCAAATATTCACGTATAACATCTTTAAACATCTTATCCACATGAAAATTGTTATCGAAACCGATCGAATAATTTTAGATTTATGATTTTCTCCAATGGCACGAGTTTCGGAACGTGCCTGTAGCAACGTTATTTTATACATCTGTTTCCATATTCAATAATTCAATACATGACGCATGTATTAATATAAAAAGGTATATTTATTGTTCTATAAATGTTAATGTGATAATCAAATCGATTGTCTACCAACGTAGCGAAAATAATGACACAGAAAGTATCGTACTTTGCCACGACATCAGATTTACAAAATGAAATAGGTTTTATTCGTTAGGTTGGTGGAAATAGAAGTCGTGTTAACATTTACATCTCGATGTGAAAATAAAAATAAAGGTTAGTTGGGTGGTTGGTAGGTTAGTTAGTAGGTTGGTTGGTTGGTTTGTTGGATGTTTGGTTGGTAGGTATGTTGGTTGGATTGTTGGTAGGTTGGTTGGTTTGTTGGTTGGTTTGTTTTTTGGATGTTTGGATGGTATCATGGTTTGGATAATATTTTGGTTGGTTGGTTCGTTGGTTGGTGGGTTGATCATGCACCTGTCTGTGTGCTCATGCCCTTTGACCCAATGCCATTGTGTGATATATGCACGTATGTGTGAGCTGTAGTTTTGTTCCGTATAGTGTGTTCCATTTATCTCTCCTTGGAAGGAGCAATGTTACAGATAAAGATAAAGGTATAGATAGATGAGTTATCAGGTGCTTAAAGAGTTTCTTTCTGCTGTGCTTCAGTTCAAATTTAACTGCTTAAAGAGTTTCTTTCTTCTGTGCTTCAGTTCAAATTTAACTACTTAAAGAGTTTCTTTCTTCTGTGCTTCAGTTCAAATTTAACTACTTAAAGAGTTTCTTTCTTCTGTGCTTCAGTTCAAATTTAACTGCTTAAAGAGTTTCTTTCTTCTGTGCTTCAGTTCAAATTTAACTGCTTAAAGAGTTTCTTTCTGTTGTGTTTCAGTTCAAATTTAACTACTTAAAGAGTTTCTTTCTTCTGTGCTTCAGTTCAAATTTAACTGCTTAAAGAGTTTCTTTCTGCTGTGCTTCAGTTCAAATTTAACTGCTTAAAGAGTTTCTTTCTGCTGTGCTTCAGTTCAAATTTAACTGCTTAAAGAGTTTCTTTCTTCTGTGCTTCAGTTCAAATTTAACTGCTTGGAGGGTTTCTTTCTGTTGTTTCAGTTTCTGCTTGAAACGAAGTACATACCTGAGACTGATCCGTGAGAGAAGAAGCCAACGTTTTTAAATTATATATTTGGACGAATCATGGATCAATGCTCACTACACAAATACTAAAGAATGGCAATCAGTGGACAGTGAATATTAAAAACATTCCAAGTAGCAAAGACTAGTGAATTATAATCACACAAGCTGGCAGTAGCAACAACGGTCCAGTCCATGAAGCTGGACTTATTTTCCAATCAAAATGTGCAGATGCCAGGGACTATCATACTGAAATGAATAGACATATTTTCCGGCATTGGATGGAGAACAGTCTTCTTTCATTTCTAGAAGGACCATCTGTTTAGCAATGGGCAATGCTTCCTATCACAAACACAAAAGACTATATTAAGGCATAGCTTACTGAAGAACATGTCCACTTCGACGATATTTTTGTGAAGCCCGAATTTTTACAGCGTGTGAAGAAAACAAGTAAGACAAAGTTGTATTATATTGACAAAATCATTCAACAATAAAGTCACACTTCTCTGCAACTCCAGGCAAGTCATGCTCACCTTAACCTGATATAGTTAGTTTGGGCTAAGGTCAAGTTGCCGAACATAATATAACTTTTAAATGTTAGATTTCCGTTGTGTGTTCTGATAATTTCCATTCGTCGTCTTTTGATGTTTTGTGCGTATCTTGATGAAGATCTTTTTTGTTGACACGTTGAATATATTTTGTGTATTGTAATTTGTATGTTTTCTTGTGTGCACATCATTACCCACTAGTTTTAGTGATAGCCCGTCGTGTCTGAGTGGAACTGTTATAAAAACATGTGTTTTACGTAAGTACAATTGTTTAAAATGTGTGATATTGAAGCTCTGACACGTGAGTACCTCTCCAAAATGGACATTGAGTTTTATAACAAAATGTTTGGATCATGTATTCTAAGAAGAAGATTACAACTTGCACCGAGATGGTTTACAATTTTTGCAACCATTAACAATAATCAATCTCTTGGAATCATCAGATTCATAATTTTGAAGAAATTATTTCGTGGACAGACCACATAATGGTCCTACATAGATAAATGTTTGTTGAACACACAATTAGGTACATATACAGGGACAACAAACTACATCTCATCCAATATTGACTAAAATAATACAGTATTTAAACGCAGTTAAGAAACCCTGGGGTCTAATGGTGACCGAAGGGCAGACTAACTGCTGTATATTGCAGTGACGTTTACTATTGCACATACGAGTGACAATACAAACAATTGACAATCATACAGCATGTTCACCTATCAAGTATTTTTAGAAGATACGCCTTTGAATGCAATGCTACTTGCCAGTAACATGTTTACTGTAATATCTAGAATTTAACCCCACTTATTTGCAATGGACCAAAAACTTTAAAGAATTTTGTCGATATTCACAATCTAGAGCAGGTATGGACTAAATGATGAAAGTACTTTTACGTCGGATAAAATCTAATATTACATGCAAAAGATCTATGCAATCAAAAAGACCGTTTATTGGATATTCGATTGAATGTGATTACGAATTTATAGATGGACTATAAAAGGGCAATTCAACACGTCCAACTCTTTTGTCAATCATTTCTATATCAAAACATGGCTCACATGTGAGAGAAGATTTCAGAACCCGTGCTACAGAAGGCAGTGATCGTCTGATTAAATTACACGAGACAAATTCACTGGTAGTGGAACACATCGTACAAGACAGACGTAGCTGATTCAAGTCTAAATCTTTGCTTACCGTCTCCTCAAGTGGAAAATACTACCCAGGGTCATATTTGTCCTGCATTTTTCCAAGAGCACAATAGACAGTCTGTCAGTTCCTCTTTTGTCAAGTTTAGAACATAGGACGGATGTCATAGTTCTCCATGCCTGTCGGTCAGTTGCCAAGGAATACAGGTCTTTTGCATTTATGCCTGTTGATTTTAATTCATTCATAATGTTCTTCTAAGCATTGTTTTTGGTCTTCCCTGTTTTCTTTTTCCCGTCTGATGTCCACATGACGACTTGTCGTGGAATTCTGTCTTCCTTCATTCTAAGTACATGGCCGATGTATGATGTCCAGCGGCGTTTTCTGGTGAAGTTCGTCACATATTCTTGTTTTGTCTCCTCTCTTAGTATTTCGTTTGATTTGAAGTCTTTACAATTAGTATTTGTGATCTTTCTGAGGCATCTATTCTTGAAGGCAATTAACTTCTTATCCATTATTGCGGTAGATTTCAAACTTTCACACCCATATGTCAATAATGGAATCACACTTTAATTGAATAGTCGCAGTTTGATGTGTTTACTTGCCATCTTCGATCTCCAGATGATTGAAAGTTTGTTAAAGGCGTTGGAGGCGAGAGCGATTCGAGTCTTGATTTCTGAGTTGGTATCCCTGTCTGCTGTTATCTTGCTTCCCAAATATACGAAATTTGAAAAGTCTAGTATATTATCATCTAGTTTAATTGATTCTGTCAGACCGGTAAAGTTCATGATTTTCGTTTTATGTGTGTTTATTTGAAGGCCTATCTGTTTGGCAAAACATGTGAGTCTTTCTATTTTCACTTGGTGTGTTGAACTCAGTAGAGCAATATCATCTGCGAAGGTAAGATCTTCCAGGGTCTTGTTCACCCATTTGATTCCTAGTTGTTTTTGGTCTGTGCATTTCTTAATCACCCAGTCAATAGCGATGCAAAATAGTAGACAATAAGGATGCAAAGTAGAAACACAATTTTTGCCTGGCAACAAATAGGAATGCTAGGGAGGCTCACCTGCATTAAAAACACTCCGAAATTAGATGTTCTATGGGAACATTACGGACATAAATGGTACATTAAGTTCCGAAATTGCATATTCTATGGGAACATTACGCACGTAAACTGTACGTTACGCTCCGAAATTGGATATTCTGTGGGAACATTGTGCACATAAACGGTACATTAAGTTCGGAAATTGCATATTCTATGGGAACATTGAGCACATAAACAGTACATTAAGGTACCAAAATTGGATGTTCTATGGGAACATTACGCACATAAACGGTACATTACGCTAACAAAAATTGGATGTACTGTGAGAAAATTGCGCACGTAAATGGTATATTACGCTCCGAAATTCATGAACACTGTAGAAAATGCATTATTTATAAACTATTGAACGGATGTCACTCATTTTAACAGTTAAATACATGGCATGAAATCGCTTCACATGAATTTTTGCAATTATATAACCATAGAAGGAAAAATAGTTCATATATCGTTTAAATTTATTTTAAAGCGGAGATCAATAGCAATCTTTTGAGAAGGTTTAGCTTTATACAGAAGATATCTTTTGAGGAGGGTTTAGCTTTATACAGCAGATATCTTTTGAGGAGGGTTTAGCTTTATACAGAAGATATCTTTTGAGGAGGATTTAGCTTTATACAGCAGATATCTTTTGAGGAGGGTTTAACTAATTGGCGTATCAGGACAGACCAGGTCCTTAGCTTTGGTTGACAGGCGGCCTAGTTTGGCAGCAATGATAGGAGAATAGATAGAGCACAGCTCTGATGAACCGGCAGCTGCTACAGCTTGTCTTGTTCCAAATGCATTGATATTACCTTTCCTTTGTTAATAAAGCAGAAAGTAATGTCGCATTGGCAATACATGATCTCTATATTTCAGTCAGAAGATGCAGAAAAACCTGTTCAAGACCACGGAGAATTTAAGAGATCCATAGAGAAGACTGTTCTAGAACAAATATGTCACCTGATGATATTTGTGTCCGGGCATTGTGCAATGGGAAGGTAAATTCTATCCCTGACAATGGGTCTCAGAATCAAATCGGGAGATGTCAATTACGTGTTTACGTCCTTTCATCTCCTACCAAAATGACAGGAAGGTGGTAGAGAAATTTGCTGTGTATTCCACCGCAAAATCGGGTATGAGAGTGGAGATAGAGGGAGTAACAGCGGCTCTGACTAGACTGACGGCGCAATCATGAACACTTTACAGCCTAATAACAGACTTCCATAGTTTGGTGGGCAAGATAGGCAAATTCTGGGCAAGATAAGCAAATGTTGGGCAAGATAAACAAATGCTGGGCAAGATAAACAAATGCTGGGCAAGATAAACAAATGCTGGACAAGATAAGCAAATGCTGGACAAGATAGCCAAATGTTGGGTTTCATGCAGTATTACCATATATTGGTTATGATATTCTTAATATCTTTCTGTAGCATTTCATCTCAAAAGTGTTGATCTTCATTGCTTAGTTTTACTTAGGGTCCATGTTTTACAGCCGTATGTTGCAACCGGAAAAATAAACGTTCTTAGCATTACTAGTTTTGTTTCTATTTTGTTGTTCTTCCATATGTTTTTCAGCCTTGTTATTTTACAATATGCAATTGTCAATCTCTTCCTTATCTCTGCCATGCAGTCTCCTGCACCGTTGATGTTTGCTCCTCAGTATTCAAATTCATCCACACAATCTATCTCGGTATTGTCTATTCTGATTTTTGGTTGCTGTGTTTCTATATTTGTTTACATTATTTTTATTTTTTTGTTCGTTTAAATATAGGTTTTCTGATTTGTTATATTTCTTTGTGTTCTTGATTAGTTGTTCCAATCCCATTATATCGTTTGAAATAAGAACTGTGTCGTCTGCGTAGCGTAGTTCACGGATTTAAAAATCACCGATGTTTAAAGTGTGGTAGTCAGCGTTGTGTATGTTTTCTCTCACATTCCTCATTTTCTGCGTAGATGTTGAACATCTATGGGTAGAGTGTGCATCCCTGTCTTACTCCACTATGTACCGCAAACCACTCTGAGAGATCGCCCTCTAACTTCACTGCAGCCTTTTGATCTTGGTAAAGTTCTGTTTGTTTGTTGGTGGGTTTGTCTTCTTAGAGGACAAGTTCTTCTGGTAAAGTTCTTCTATTAGATGAATCAGATGCCATGGAAAACCCATGCTGTTCATTATCTCCCATATTTTCTGGTGTTGAACACAGTCAAACGCTTTTGAGTAATCTATGAAGTACGTGTGCAGGTCAGTCATTTTAGCTATATACAATGCAAATTATTGTCCGGCATTTGTTTATTATTGTTTATTCCTAGGTGGTGGTGTTGTCGTAGCTTCCATACTTGCAGTTGAGCGTATGGGTTTGTGAATGAGATTCAGTAATATAAATACATGTACAATAGAAACAATATAGAATAAATATAATTGGAGATTTGGAAAAGTGTTGTTATATAGAGAAGTATGTTATAAAAGAATGTGTTAGAGAGGGATTACACTGTACCACTTCACGTTATTAGCACCAACACTGTTTTGGTAATGTATACAAACTATTGTCTGCTTAGTGCATGGGACAACAATTTCAGAGGGATAGGATCGTTTGTGTGTAAGCACAGCTGAACTCAATTTCTGAGGGATCATTTCGTGTAAGCACAGCTGAACTAATTTTCCTCTTCTGCAAACGTTCTCAAAATCCTGCAGATTAGCAGGAAGCAGTTGGATACGATATCTGCGCCTTTCGGCTTGACTTCAACATGGCTCTAGGTCACTTTGACGCTCAAGGGGATGTGAGTCAACTTGACCCCCAAAATCCACATAATCACATCCTATGACGTGCATGGCGGGTGTCACCACTATTCTATTCCCCTCCCCCAGCAAAACATGAGTGTGAATTCAATTTAAATCACACAAATATTTGTGAAAATATTTGAATACAAACATGTGACTAATAATAGGAAACTTTATTCTTGATTGACAGATGACTTTTGTATCTCCTTTTCACACACTGTCACAGAACAATGAGCACAAATAAGAAATATGTACTTGCAAGATGTTTCTTCCAAAAATGCATCAGTACAATCAATTCAATTTTTTTAGACTAATTCATTTTCTACCAGACTGAATAAAGAGTCTTTGTATGAGTGGCTAGTTAAAATAAGACCATACATATTTTAATCCGTATGTGATAGTTCTGGACAAAAGCCATGTCTGGTCTAGTATTACTGTTAAATTTTCGCCAGGATAGTCCTGAGTACTGATCCCAAATACATCACTTATCTAGGCTGATGTGATGTATCATGTCTTGATCCCAAATATATCACTTATCTAGGCTGATGTGATGTACCATATGTCTTGATTCCAAATACATCACTTATCTAGGCTGATGTGGTGTACCATAATTTTGGATCCCAAATACATCACTTATCTAGGCTGATGTGACACATCATTAGTCACTGTGAATCTACTTTGTGTACCGCAACAATGAACAGCATGAAGAAACGTACAAGACAAAAAAGTAACACTATTTGGGATCTGTACACAAAACTATTTAGCAGAAGGACTAGTTTATAGTCAGAATAGTTTACAATCAGATTTTCACTGCTTGAGATGAACTTGCCAACAAGAACAATCTGATTGAATATGCAGTGGTGTGAGACAGCCAGTCATCCGTGGATTTGAACACATAAAGAACTATTCTAAAATAAATCTACCATAAGAGACAAAAGTGACTAAACAAAACATGACATTAAGTCAATATTAAACAATTACAATGTAGCTCATAGTTTGTAAATATAACAAGTCAATTGATCAATGATAATAAAGTTCATAGAAAACATGTCAAATACAATATGACTAGAACTGTGTGAGAAAATATTGACACATTAAAACATCATCATCACAGATAAAAATAGATCCAGATATCAATGAGGACACTCAGATTCAAACTATGAGTACATCATTGAAATGAGAATATTGTTATCATAGACCAACGATAAGAATGTCAATACAAACATTTGTCATTAAACATGTGTATATGTCGTCTTGTGCACAGTAAGAAACTGCTGTCATATATTAGTGTCAAAATGCATGAATGTTATTTAAAAAGTCACAGAGACAATAAAAAAAGTGGTTCATGTTTGTTTAAAGGAAGCTTTTTTTGCAGAGAGAAAAACAAAATAAATTACAAGGGGCAGGCAAATCTGTGTTTTCATTGATTACCCTCAGTTGGAGGTCGAGATATTGAATTTAGAAGAGTTGTGTTTGGTGGGGGATCTCAAAGGGTGGCGCAATATTGGGGGGAGGAGGTTTCTCATTGTATGGTATCTGGCAGCAGTCTTCATGACAGTTGCACACCTTTGCATCTGGCATCAGTATTCTTGATTATATTCACACCTTTGCATCCGGCAGCACTCCTCGTGACTGTAACAGATTTACTACATCCGTAACAAACTTACAATAGCCATTTTGTATGTAGAACTGAACTAGCAGTCAGTGACATCACAAAATTTCAGAACACCAAAAATTTTTATAAAAAATTTGAAATGCTAATCCTCTTAAGCAAACATAAACCAAAACATGTCATCACCGAAAATGTGGTAGCATTCAATGTGATATGACCAATCGCACTAAACTACAGTAGAATCCTTCTATAGCGCATTCTTTTATAACAAATTTTCCTATATAACAACACATTTCAAAATCCCCAAAATCCTATATTGTCTGTAGTGTATGTCACTTACATCTGTTACTACATACATATTTTATCGGTCCAGGTCAAGTTGTTATAATGAGATTGCACTGTGTCAACAATTGCCTGCTCTATCACGGAAACTTAAATCATCACAGAAACATATCTGTTGTGTCACTATGAGCCCTTACTTATGACATATCTATGTGACATGTCTTTTTAAGAACGTCGTTCTCACTTTGTTACTTTCGTTACTGCATGTTTTCCTGTTAAGGAGTGCGGGAAGGCTTTTGAGGCTATGGAAATAAAAGCCGCTTTGCCAAAGCTGTAGCCACGACATGTACAAGAAGAATTTTGTGTTGCACCTCCGAAAGACAAACATCCTTGTCCCAACAGCGGATTGAACCCGGGACCTCAGGAACCTGAGGTCGTCGTTCTAGCCATTGCCTGTGACAGGGTTTGAACCTAGTACCTTGGACATCGAAGACACCACAGTACCACTCCACCAAGGAGCCAGGCAATTGTAATGAGAACAGACAAAATCAGCAACAGAGATATCAGATATTTGGCATAACAATTACGTTAAAAGACAGGATCCATACAAATTAAAAATGATAGCTATTAATTGTTATATATAATGTAACGCATTACTTATAGTGCAAACATGAACATGCAGATAGAAGATATACATTTAGTATATTTGATGGTAACAGAGGCAAAGAAATGCAGTAATTAAGTCAGATAAATAAGGAATGAAAAATATAAATGTCAATTAGTACATTTCATGCACTGCTCTCTAACGATGTGTGTATAGCATACACTCGCAGGGTAGCATTGCTGATAATCTCCTACTACACTCAAAATCAAACAAGCAGTACAGGCTAGCATCTGTTGCGGAACAGATAAGGAATTAATTTTGCAATCCCAAGTTAACTCGAATAGCAAAAGAGGTTGCACATTCACATTGCACTGGCAATGCATACTTGACATATAGGTAGTGCAAACAATAATGTTTAAATGGTAGCGTACCCTACTCAGGACATAACCCTGAATATAATCGTATCCGAGTGAACTCTATTGTGTCTGAGTGATTATATTCTACTTGTCGCAGCAAATAGTTATTCTTCTTTTGTTCACTTCAATCTATAACTTTTTCTCTTCAATAAGCTTCATCGTCTTTTTGCAACTCCACTTGATGCTGACCACTTCATCACCAGGTATGTCAGGTCAATGAAAAAATAAGGACCAAACACAGTACTCCCCAATACGTCTCAATGTCATGAAAAATAGAAAACTTGACTTTACAATCCATTTTGCATGGAATATAAAAAAAGACTATTTCCTATGACTTTAACTTATTTTTGTAAAGTGCATATTGTGAATCAATGATCAGAACACCTGGATAAAACTAACAAAACTAGCTGACCAAGAGTAAGAGCTAAAAGATAAAAATATTCAACTGGACACTCAGAAATTCTTCAAACATGATACAAAAAATTATCACCAAATGACAAAAATATCAAATGAAATAATGTGAACAATTTTTAATCACTAATAAAATTGACATGAGATATCAACAAACATGCAGTTATATGTCAAAATAAAATATGTACATATATATTTGATGTCTAGTTAGTGAACAACTCTATCTAACATACCCTACAGCTTCCACAAACATATACATATATAAACATCCAGTGACTATTGTTCAATTCTGTGCAAATAGAATTTATGGCACCAAATAACATGTCAATGAAGGAATTTGATTGCCAGTTATATGTAAATAAACTGGCAGGAAAATGTTTGAAGCAATCATGAAAAAAGAAAAACCTAGTATCAATCATTACATTAATATAGGTGAAATCCATTTATATCACATACATTTACTACAAAATTCCATAATTTAACACTTTACAGATCAATTTCATTGGTTGTCGAATTTCCGTTATAGAACCTTGGTCGTCCGTGTGTTGTCAGGGCCTGAAAGGGGGGCAAAGAATAGCAACACTGTTTACCTTCCATGCATGCCGTACGGGGCGATTAAAGAGGTTATGGGATGGAGTTGGCTGTCCCATCCCATATAGGGTCAGTGACTCAAAGCCACGCTGAAGTCGGATGTGTCAGGCTGAAAGGTGCAGATATCGCAGTAAACCATGATATCGCAGTAAATATGCTGTAAACCATGACACAACGCATTCCGTTCTCCGGACTACATCCTGCTGATCTGCAGGAGTTTGAGAACGAACACAGAAGAAGAAACTTGGTGACAAATTTTGCCGATCTTCAAAACCGCTATGATACTTCAGATACAGCAATCTTAGCGATAGAGTTACTAAACATAGCTTGTCCAGGATAGTACTTTATTCAATAATGGTGGCATTCATTAAATACAGTCTATAGACCATTGAAGAAATCAGAGTTTTCCCAAGTGAGATTGTATGATATATAGAAAGTCATGTAAATCTACACTTAGCATTATAATAATTAGAATTTCTCACTTGAAATATCTCTGAGACTTTTACATTCATTCAGAAAGTGCAAACATTCATTAGGAAACAAAGTTTCAAGGCTCTCTCACACGAGTTCGATTTTATACATATTTTTAAAGACAGCGATGACAACGTCTAAAATATTTGCGTACACCCTTGGTAATTGGAGATAAGTACGCTGGATTGCTGGTCAGACAAGTGCTAACAACACTTTTCAAAATCCCCAATTAGTTCATTCTGTATTGTATACAGCACGTTTGGATTATTGTATAAATATTTTGTTGTACTGACTCAATTTGTTATAAAGCGATTCCACGGTACCAAAGTTGGGACAGGCAGGCAATAATAATAAAAATAAATTTAATATACCAACATAGGCAGACAATAACATAATGTACGGTAGTTTTGTAAAACCCATGCTAAATTACTAAAACTTTATCAAGTAAATGATAAGACACAGTACACTGCACTAGTTGGGAAGATAACTCGCGGAGATCGGATAAAAATCCGATTTGGAGAATAGTAATATGAGACAAAATAACATTTTCTGTCACGCCCTAAATCCTTCCATAAAGCAGGTTATTTGTTACTTCCCTTTGTATCTCATAATTTCCCATAAACTGCCACAATGGGTTTGGGGGATGAAGTTGGCTGCCCCCTCTCCATCCGTAGATTGTTAAAGTGATGCATAGATCATGTTGGTTGGATGATTCAGGACAAAAAGTGCAGATAGCTATGCTGTAGACCATGACACAATGCATTCATCTTTCTGCACTGCATTTTGCTAATCTGCAGAAGTTTGAGAATGGATGAAGAATTGTATAGCATGGTTGAAATCAATGCTGAAGTTTCTCAATGAAGAAAGAATTGTATAGCATAGCTGAAATCAATTATCAAGTTCCTGAAAGAAGAAAGAATTGCATAGCGTAATTGAAATCAATGATCAAGTTTCTGAATGAGAACAACATCAATGTAAGAATTGGACCATCACAGATATCACACACCTGATATTCACGCTTGAAAAAAAACAGAGGATTGCCTTAATTATACTCAGGTTAACCCATATGTACTCTGTACATCCCATTGAAGTCGCATGCAGCCTGTCAAAAGCACCACTCTTAGTGAATAACTCTGTAGTTTCAGATACCTCCCCAGGGATCTTGGAAAAGAATTCACTATGTACACAAGACTATGTCCACGCATCTAGTCTTTGCATGTACTTTCTAAAGCTATCTTACATGTATGTCCATGTGCTAAATACAGGTAAGCATGAATCACGATCAATAAAAAATGCTGAAAATAATAATATAAAACACAACTGTGATATACAGATTTAAAAAACTGAATATTTGTAGATCATTTGTGCAGGATTGCTAGAACGTATGAGACAGATTTCATTGTGGAGTTTGTGTCCAACCAATGAGAAACCAAAACAAGATTACTGAGAACTGACTGAACATTTTAAGCAAAGCAAAATAATGTGTGGTTTGTAAAGCAGAAAGCACACATTTAAAATTTTGATTTTAACAAATAAAATAATTGTAAAGTAAGGGATAAGGTAAAAGATAAAATGTAATGACTTGGAGAATGCAGTAAAACTATGCACTAAATGATCAGTGAATATTTATTAAAACAAATATATAAAAAGGGTTATATTGCAGTTTTATGACAAATAATAGTGAGCTGTCAGCTTCTAGAAAATTTGCTGACATGTAGCCCTCGGTTGATTGTGTTGTTTCACTCTGGTGAGAAGGCTGAAAAGTTGTAGAGGAGTAATTTCATTGTACTCAGGTTACTCCCATATGTACTCCCAACCCTCTCAATGAAAATTGAGAGTACCACTCATAGCACGTAACTCCGGAGCTCCGAGCAATAATCCCAGAGGACCTCTAAAAAAATCTATCATGTAAATAAATGTTTCGAATGGTATTCTACTTCATGACTATTGGAATATTTCATTCTATTTTTGTCTGTCCATATCTTGATGAAGACCCTGTGGTCAAAATGTTATTGCTCCACATAATATTGTTATTTAACCTTTTTAACATTTGTCAAATATTTGCTTAAAAAAAATTTCAGCACTCTTTCATCACCACAAAAACTTCAAGTATGTGTTGACTTCAATATTAACAAGAACATAGACATTAAGAAATTGTTACAATGAGTATCTGTACACAGTGCACATGATAAAGTTAGATAGAAGACATGACTACAAAACAAAGTCAACATCACATGTATGTATGACTAGGTTTGTACCCAATGTATAATAAGTCTATGTTTCTGACACAACTATAAACTGGACTTTTCATTGTAATTTTGATGGTCTCTGTAACGATGAGCTTTGGCACTTGAGTTAGTTTCATTCGGAAGTGAAATGAGAAAAACAATTCGAGTGACATCTTAATATCTAATTCTAAGAGAGAAGAGTGATAATGTGGATGTCAGAGTGCACATTATATTCAACAATTCACATTTCACTCGCGGCAGAGCATAAGTTTTCCAACAAAAGCATCTCTTCTATTTTATTTCTATCCTTAGCAATCGCTTATAATACTTTTTATCTTCTACTCTAACCTTTTCGTATCTGTATGTAATTCTTCCCTCCAGATATTTCTTAGTCTTCCTCTTTTTCTCCTTCCCGATGGATACCAGAAACATTCATGGGTTATATCTCAAAATAAGGGTCTACCTAGAAACTTTTTATAAAACCCACGCAGATCTGCAATTTTATGTATGTTTGTGACGTCCTTTACTGCCTGTTTAGTCCCAGATACAAAATGGCTACCGTAATCATAAGTTTGTTAGAGATATACAATTCTGTTAGTCGTGAGGAACTCAACCAGATTTGATGATTTTTTTGCCACTAACTGAGATACTCCCTCTCATTTGCTAGCCATCCGATGAGAGACCCACCCATATAACCCTCCTAAAATAAATATTTCGACCCCGAACTTCTGATTGGTAATTATAGACCAATTAGACAAAGGAAATGATTTGCGGAGGGAAGATTGGCCTAAATTCATGTCTTACAATGCATTCAGTGGGTCTTAGTCTTTATCCTATATTATTCTGGGTTTAAGATCAAGGATTCATCATCTTGACTATAAAATCAATAATACATCATACTGACTATAAAATCAATAATTAATCATACCAACTATAAAATCAATCATTCATCGTATCAACTATAAAATATAAAAGTCATCATTCATACAAAATCAATAATTCATCACACCAACTATAAAATCAATAATTCATCATACAGACTACAAAATCAATAATTCATTCCGAATATAAAATCAATAATTAATCACACCAACTATAAAATCAATAATTCAGCATACAGACTATAAAATCAAACATTCATCGTTTGATCATAAAATTAAATAATTTATCATTCCGACTATAGAAACAAACAAATCATCATTCTGAGAGTATAATCAAATAATCCATAATCCTGACTATAAATCCAATGATTTCTCAATGAATGAAATAAATCCCACATTTCAAATACATCATCCATCCTGATGTCCAAGTCTCACCTGGACTCGTATAGATAAAATACCCACGGCAACAAATACCAATTTCCTGTGTTTTATAAAGAATTATTGGTAGCCTCCGGGAAATGTATGTGTCATCCTAGAACTTTAAATAACTATATAATTGTACTTTGTTTGATACTTTTTGGACCAAACGTTATGAATAAATTTAATCAGAGATATTTAGAAAATAAAATTGAAATACAGCAGGCATACACCTAACTGAATTTAGGTAAGGTGAATCATTGACATCAGATGATGGAAAACTCAGAGAACTTATGTGCATGTTGGAAGTAACCCTGTATGTTCAAAAATTAATAGAAGAATAGGTTTAAAATCTACTGCCAGTGGAAATAATTTTTATGAAAAATTTAAAAATTTGTACAACTAAAATATCGCACAAAAATAAGGGGGGAAACCACATCATTTCCTTGAAACCACAACCGAGACCTTCATGTGTTAGCAAGAAATCAGTACACAAAGAGATCAGTGCACACATAGTTGTCAGATGAAATAGTAATGACGATAGTAATGACAGTAAACAGTAATGATCTATCTATACGATGTATCCTCTGTAGAACATTTCCTCACTGTCATTCTGTATGCCTCTCGGTTCTGTGCAAGCTGTCCAGCTTCTTTAAATGTCATGTTTTCAAGATCTTTGCTTAAATGATATAGATATTAGTAGTAACAATGTGATTTTTTTCAATTATATTTAAATAGTAAAAAACACATAAATAGTGCACAGGAAGAAGACTGTTATAATACAATACTATCAAACATGAATTGTCTTTGAATGAAAGAGGACTTTATCCAAATAGATAATGTCCCATAAGGGAATAACAAGTGCATCACCACAGGACTTATCAGAGTGTGTGTGTGTTTAAATCAAAAAATAGATCAGTTTATAAACTTCAATATGTTGTTTATAGGACAAATGTCCACTCAGATCATCCCATGTTAAAGGGAATAAGAAGAGTTAGAGACCTGATATTACATCTGATGTAGTCATCAATTTACTTTCTGGTTAATTTTTCCTCAATAATTCAAGAAATTAAGATTAATAAAAATACGACCCATATTTCAGGTTCGTAGGGGTGCCACACTGGATACATCAGCAACATAAACTCTTCAAATAACTCTATTCTCAGCCACTTAGAGAAGTGTAGAAAAATCATGCTGAGACCATTTGTTGTGTTATAGATCCTGGATTTTTTTCTCCTTCTACCCTCAACTATTCCTACAAAATAATTATAAAAAGTGAGTTGTGTCTGACTCAACTGGACGACTGACCGATACAAATAATGCTTGTAAATCTTCATCAGTGAGCACACTACATTAACATAATGACAAGAAGAAGGTGGCAAAACAAGACTGTTACGCGGGTAACCAGATGAGACTGGTAAACCAATACAGAGCGAATGTTAGTCACTAATACGCTGATGGATGTCTTGAGGACAACATCCAAGCCATTATTAACCTATAAACAGTTAGAATGAGCTGTTAATTAACTAATCCCAATCCTAGAAAGTTTGATTATTGCAAACATGTGAACTGCAATAATACTGAAGAAAATTGGATGAAGTAGGGAGATAAATAACATTCCCTAACTTGGTCAGCTAGACATTTATTTACAGCTGACCTGACAAAAGTATGCCTGAATAACAGAATAAGAAACTTTAAAAGATGTGAACAAAAATTGTTCATTATCAATCCATAATTTTGTCTGCAACAAGATTTTAAAATATGTTACAGTAAATATTAACACATACAAAGATGTTTTTGTTTTCACACCCAACATTAAAAAAGCTATAAAAAATAGTTCTAAAAATACAATGACAAATTTTCTAAAAATATCAACATGCACAGTTCCGGAATGCATTCCAGTAATCAAACGCACATACACTAGTGAGAACTTACAATATATATATAGAAAGATATACAGTACTGCACCAGTTATAGCAATCTAATATAATGTTTATTTGGTAGATATCTCTGTCAAACATAATTTTTGAAAATCCAACACCCCCCCCCCCCTAACCTTTAACAAATGGAACTTTATTTGTGTAGACATAGATTTATGATCCTAATAGATTACAGGCCTGTAACAAGAGGGAAAAAATCATATTGTCCAATGTGAAAGTGGGTACTTATTTCTCTACTTCAACCAGAGTCTCTCACTCATGGGGCACATTGTGTTTAAGGTCATGAAACTGATCACTTAAAACCCCAAAAAATAACGCAAAGGGATAAGGAATCTATTCATTTTTAGAAATATCAAAATGAGATGGGTTTGCTGTTTGACATCTGATCCTAGAAAGGAACCCTAATACTATTTTTTATATTAAAATACAGCTTAATTCTTACTTTTTAATCTCAACTTTTGCTTGATATTAATTACCAACAATTTTTTATTTTCCTGTACAGCAGGCATTTTGTGTTTTATATTATCATAATGTTATCTATTTTTTTTTTAGATATGTCTTCTGAGACATGTCAATATGATGTCATTTTCACAGCAATGATAACCAGTGGACCAAATTAATCAAGGATCAAGAAAGATCATGGAATGGCTAGAAAGCGCCCTGAAAGTTACTTAGTCAAATTCATGTGCCAGGCATGGCTGAGCCGAGCCCAATTGACATCATTCTGAATTAAACAAAGGGCTACTGGCAAGCAGAAAAAATTGTTTCACCTTGTTCGCTTTCTTACTTTTTGACTGTTCTCAATGATAACATTGAGAACATTTAGTTTCATGTGAAAGTTTGTTTCACTAAATTTGTACAACTGTTAAATAAGAAAGTGCCCTAAAATCAACAGCATAGTTTTATATTCACATGTGTATACTACTATTTTATTTATTATTTAACATTAGCAGCCAAAGACGGATGTGTCTGGCAATTGACGCAAATAAAACGGTGACACAACGCATTTCCATTCTTTGGACTACATCCTGCTGAAATCTAAAAGGACTATGGTCAAGCTACAAGAGAGATCCAGCGGGAGTTTGAGAATGAATACTGAAGAAGAATTTAACATTTAATATGCACCGGGTGAAGAATTGCGCCAATGGTTTTCTAGTTATTTACAACAGTTTGTGCAGTTTAGCCCCAGTTACTATGCATTGATTTAACGATGGAAACATGGTGTTTAATATTCACGTTCACCAGAATCTGCAAATCCTAGCTAGCTATTCAACTAGACTTACTTTTCCACTGTTGTGTTCGCATGAGAAAAGAATACGGTAGAAGTAATTTTAAAATTCAATCCATCTGTCCAAATCGTCGAGATCAGCGTGCATCAGGTTTTATAGACTTCAAAATGATCAGACTTTCAGTAAAATCATAATGAATTGTGATAAGGAATTCTTGGAAATTACATTTGTTTTCAAATTGGATATGGTGACACGTTTGTTTCGTTATGAAATGATATGGAATAAGTGGACATAATCATGTATTGATGGCTTACTGACAAAACTAAGACCAAGTATAGAGAACAATTTTTTTTTCTACGTGGTAAGTTACTTTTATATGTTTCATTTTTTTTCCCTAGTGATATTATGTTAGTTTGGTTATGAAACTACATAAATACAATAGACTTAGATGTGTAAAAACATGTTTATCAGGGTTGCCATCGGAAATAAAGATAAAAAATATTTTTTTATATTTTCAATTTGTTTTCCGTTTTGTGTTCCATTTTTATCTTCACCAAGGTCTCATATGTCCCATTCATGTTAATAGATTCAGTATTTAATTCTGTATTTACATGTAAAACAATTATTTTTAAATCACTACGAACAAAAAAAATGTATTGCGTTTTTCATACACCCACCAAAAATAACAAAAATTTTCTAAGAACAATCCTATGACTAGGGAAAAATTTTGCCATTTTAATGCAGTTTGCTAAAGGTTATAAGACTCGACCAGGTGTGAAATTTACAAACTCATCAGGAATGGTAGAAGATAAAGATTCACGGAGATATTTCTGTATCAAATATTTGAATGTGACACACCTATGATTCTAATGGGTTATGGGTTTTATTATTATTATTATTATTATTAAAGTTCAATTTAATAGAAACATATTTCAGTACTAAATGGGGTATTACTGTATGTATGAATGTGATAACATAGCATGATCCTACTGCACCCAGGCTATAGTGTTAAGTGGAAAAGCTATCTATAATGTAAAGTCTGTGCTTGTTTGTGGTTTGCCAAGATCAAGTGTCTACAAGACTGTTGACTCAGGACTTGGAGAATAAACAAAAAATGTGTTCACTGTCCAGTCTCTCATTTGTGTTGCAAACTGACCCTTTACATGAGTACCTCCAGCTCAGGATTCATGTAGACATTATGCCCATACCTGTCAGAAGTAAAACAGTAATAGCAATCAAGCTTAGTTTCATTCTATCAGCAGCAGCAACTCATTAAATTATAGGTTCATTCTATCAGCAACAACAATCATCAATTATAGGTTCATTCTATCCGCAACAACAATCATCAATTATAGGTTCATTCTATCCGCAACAACAACTCATTAAATTATAAGTTCATTCTATCAGCAACAACAATCATCAATTATAGGTTCATTCTATCCGCAACAACAATCATCAATTATAGGTTCATTCTATCCGCAACAACAACTCATTAAATTATAAGTTCATTCTATCAGCAACAACAATCATCAATTATAGGTTCATTCTATCCGCAACAACAACTCATTAAATTATAGGTTCATTCTATCAGCAACAACAACTCATTAAATTATAGGTTCATTCTATCCGCAACAACAACTCATTAAATTATAGGTTCATTCTATCCGCAACAACAACTCATTAAATTATAGGTTCATTCTATCAGCAACAACAATCATCAATTATAGGTTCATTCTATCCGCAACAACAATCATCAATTATAGGTTCATTCTATCCGCAACAACAACTCATTAAATTATAGGTTCATTCTATCAGCAACAACAACTCATTAAATTATAGGTTAACTCTAACAATCATCAATTATAGGTTCATTCTATTTGCAACAAAAATCAAATAACAAGCTATTGTTAAGTAGACCTGTCACATTATTTGCTTCTCCCCATACACTGAATGAATGGTAGACTGCAGTAAAACACTGAACCATATGATAGATAAAATGGGTTTAACAAGTAGAGTCTTGTAGTAGGAAACTTTCCAGAAGATAAGACAATTATTGTTGTGCTATAAGAAATATAATCTACGATCCATGGTGATAATGGATGTCCCTCATTAGACCAATCCGAGTCAAAAAGAGTCTTCCACAGTATGTACAAGCCTGCATATATCACTGTGCTATTGTGTGTCTTCTTAGATGTGCAGACCTTGAACTAACTGCCATCACTGTCTTCTTTGTCTTTATACCATTCCTGATATAACCCCTCCAAGCAACACGATCCATGACATCTTGTTCCCACGATTCCGAATCAATGCCTGTATTATGCATATCCCTGTTTGCCTACGTCTGTGTACCCTGAAGTAGTGATTGACCCGAGATCTTTTCCCAGATTGTAATCCCCCATACAGTAGATCCTTCTGTATTCTGCCATCTTCCATCCTTCTAGTGTGTCCCAGCCATCTGATTCTGCGCAGAATGAGCATAGAGGATAAATATACAGCCTAAAGGAAAGAACAAATTGATGTTTCAACCAAAATGTCTTTATCAAGCTAGGGATAAATAAATACAAAATTAAAGGAACAAGAAGATCAAGACTACATGGAATTATGTTAGAATCTACTAGAAACTATCAGAAATGGGAATAGAGTAGCAAAAAGGAAAAGTAAAAGAAAAGCAATTGCATATGTGAAATTACATAATAAGAAGATACACATACTTGTATAAGAATATTTCCTTGTATGTTGCTATGGTCCAACAGCAGATAACATTTTAAAGAAAGTAATTGAGATTGGCAACACTGATATGTCTCCCCTGTGAACAATTTGCAGAAGACAACATATTTTTAAGAAAGTAATTGAGATTGGCAACACTGATATGTGTCCTCTGTGAACAATTTGCAGAAGACAGCATATTTTACAGAACTGCCCACTGCCCCATGATGTACACTGTACAAAAATAAAACATAGGCCATCTGAAAAATCTCTAACTGACAGGCTCTATGGCACTGTCTTGGGGCTGGTTACCACATTACAACGGATTTCAAGAAATCTGTCTTTGCATCAGGCTCTGACTGGACAACCAGGAAAAAGAATATAAATAAACAGATGGGCATACAAAGAATGAAAGAAATAGGTTTGACCAGGATGAGGGGAGAATGTCTATCCTCTGTTATAAGTTATAACATTACATAATCAACTTCTGACAGTCTGAAGATCACATAATCAACATCTGACTGAGACTGAGTCTGAAGATCACATAATCAACATCTGACTGAGACTGAGTCTGAAGATCACTTAATCAACATCTGACAGACTGTGAGTCTTCATACTCTTGGATGGCTGCTGGAACTAGCGAAGCAATTATGGAAATGTCCCATGATGCCAGTTTCTAACCAAGACTCAAGTGGACACTGTGATAAAGGAATATTGAGGCTATATGAATACTTACCCTCAGTGTATAGTCCCAGCTACCTGTACATAAGGATGTACCATCTGGAGACAATCCCAAACAACTGACCCGATTGTCATGGCAATACAAAATTGTTATGCGTATACCCTTTAGCACATCCCATACATTTACTGTGTAGTCATTGTATCCACCAAACAGAACACGACCTGAAAAGAATACAGCATAAAATATACATACAAAACAGAATAATTACACATATATTCAAGCATATCTTGTATTGTAGGGAGCTATTTTTATTTTTAAAGAAAGGAGGACATTTGCTGAATTTTAAAACAAGGTATGATTTTAAAACTGAATTTTAAAACTTGTGGCCAGGTTGTAGTCTTTAAGTCACAGACGACTGGACATGTTTACAAAATGTGCTGTGGAGTCTGGGGACACTTTTGACATGGGAATGGACATTTGTCATTTTTGACAATATATATTTTGTGGAGATGTGCTAGTAGTCTACAGTGTCTTGTGCTGAACCTAAAATTTGTAGTTTGTTGTGACCTGTTCAGCTTTAAGATGGAGTCTTGTGGAATGTTACTGCCTGTTCTCTGACTCCATGCATGTTTGTTTTCATTTTTTTGAGCATTTTTGTTTCTGTGATGGAATTGTTTCTTTTTTTTGTACCTGCTTTTACCAGTCTCTCAGCTGTCTAATTTCCTGCAATTTCACATTGTGCACGGATTCACTTAAGTGGTAAGTATGTAAACCATATACCACTTACTGATGTATATGAGTTCACAAATGACAAGTTGTAGAGCACCTTCAGCCAAAAGTACTTCAGATGGTCCAACATTGTGAATCTTTCCATTCATATTTCTAACTTTTATTTTTTTAAATCAACAAAAATAGTTTGGAAAATAACCGCAGACCAGAGACACAATTTGAATGCCACATGCCATATTTGTCAAATAAAATTCAGAAGAGCTACTCACCACTAACTGAAAAGTCTACAGCATTACAACCAAATATAATACTGTCTTTCTTGTAGCAATTCACTTCCCTGTCTGCTCGCAGATCAAACAACCGACACTAAAATGTGATGAGAACAAAACATGGCATATATTTGCTAAAGCCTCTAATAGATATGGGTATTAACAGCATTACTTCCATCATACTTACACAAGCAACTGAAAATTAGTAAAATAACACAAAAATAGCCTTCTTTGTTGTCTTTACCTCCCCTCACTCATGCATCAGGTACTCATTTACAGTTTAGTCGAATGGAGGAATGCTAGTGTCATAGGCTTGCATTCATAGGCTACCACGCTGATCTACACTACATGTATTTCAAAGGTAAATAAGCCCAATGAAGACCTAAAAAATGACATTTGGGTTCAAATAAAATAAATATGTCCCATAAATCTTGAATGTGAGTGATAATGTATGCCCCTTAGTAGATGTCAAAAATGAAAATATGTTGACAGACAACAATGTTCTGAAAACGTTTTCTATTATGCATGCTAACGCTCAGCCCTAAATATAGGCCTACCTACATCTTGGAGAATGAGAATATGTTGTGTCAAAGGGGTTCATCATCACGTGACATATTTTTTCCAGAACGTAGTCTTTCCTATGGATCTCTTGAATTCTCCGCGATCTTGAGCAAGTTGTCCTGCATCTTTCAGTGACACGCGCAGGCATTCTTGAACGTCTTTTGTCCAACTGTGTTTGTCTTGGTCAGCCTTTGCCCCTGTTGCCTTCTATCATCCCCTCCAGTAAAACTCTCTCCATGCCATCGTGTCTCTTAATATGACCGAAAAAAACTAGCTTTTTAACTAGGGGTTAAAGCACAAAAATATGATCATCTTGAATATATTTAATACTCAGGTCCTAAGATATGTCTCCATTCTTTCATTTCTGTACATATGTCCATCATTTTCATGACATTTTTTTGAAAAAAAAATGCTTTACCGGAAGATTTTAGGGTAAATTTCTAGCACTCATTATATACTGATTTCTAAGGGTTATTTTTACATGTGCTTAAGTGCGTGTGTGTAATTGGTGTTTGATCAGCCAACCCCCAAATCTATGAGCTTGTGAATACTTACTGTGGCATCATCTGATCCGGTAGCAAAAGCATCACCGCTGGGGTAAAACTTGACACTATTAATATCTGAGTCATGACCATCAAAAACTTGAACACAATCTCCGGTTCTCATGTCCCAAACCATGGCCACCTTGTCACACCCCTGCATAAAAGACACAAGTAATTGTGCAGTTAATGTGATAAACTAGGGAGTGATTCATACAGCTCCAAACACTTAATGTATGATGAGTTACAGAAACTTTTAAAATAAAATGATGTGAAGAATGTCAAATGTGCCTGATCTATGAGAAATGTTTATCTGTTCATCTTTCGCTTGAAATATGTCCCTATATATATACAATTTGATCTCTTGTTCTAAGACATAGAATTGCAATTTGTCCTAATCTTTTCATAATTTCCTAGTTAACTTGTGTTGGCGTGTGTGACTTTCATGAATGTTTCACAGAAGATATTGAAAAATGCAAATCAACAGCATCTTCACATTGAAGATCTTACTGGTGGATGTTTGATAATACTGTGACACTGAAGATCATACTGGTGGATATTTGATTAATACTGTGACATTGATGATCTTACTGGTGGATGTTTGATTAATACTGCGACATTGATGCCATCAACTTCACTCCTTTTCTGTTAAACAATATTTACTTGCGGATATAAACATTACTTTTTAAAAGTCACCAGAAAATTTTACTAAAATATTTCATTAGCAACATCTATTACTCTTCAAAAACAATAATAAGACCCATAACCCATCTGGATCGCAGGGGTATCACACTGGAGATATTAGCACAAAATGCCCCTCCTCCAATACTTATATCCTCAGCCATTTGAATGAGTGCAGAAGAATCATGTCCAGACCATTCTTTCTTGATGACAATCCAGAATGTTCTGTTCCACCTCTTCTCCTTCCTCAATCAGCTGTTCCCTGGAAAATAGTTTTAGAATAATTTTAAAGCTCTTCAAAAAGTGTCCTGTCCAATATTAACCTTTAGCACCCCGTAGGCATAGACTTATGTCTTTCAGTATACACTTATTGGTTGCTCCTATCGCCCGTTGCTATGCATTCATCAATAAGGAATAACACAATGTTTACTATTCACATGACCGAGAATTATCACCTCTAGGCTAGAATTATGTAACGTCCTTCCTGCTTAATCCTTTTCCACGTATGATATAAAACACAGCAACCATGTTAAACACCATGTAGTTTCAGATTTAGAAAAGCAAATTTAACATCAGGAATCACACAGAAAGAGAAAGTGTTAGTTCTTTCTCAAGAATATATAAAACAAACAGTGACAAACAATGTTAGCACTACAGAGGCACAAGAGACTGTTCTTGTTGTACTTGTCTTCCATCTTCTTTTTCTTATCTTCTCTACTTTATTATCTGCTCTTTCTTCTCTCTTACACTATGATTCTCTTTTTGTAATATTCATTTTTTTTTTTGTTGTCCTGATGAAGACATTTTAGTGGAAACGTTTTTTTTAAATTGATGTTAAGTACTTTGCTGCAACACTCATAACTTATTTCTGTATTTTTCCCTTATTACTGTGTTGCAACCAGCCCTCATCTTTAGTGTGCTGGGTTGCTCCCAAATACTGAGGGTGTATCCCCAACTAGGTATTACATGAATTTATTCTCCATAACCTACTGCACCCCCATCATGTTGACCAACTTTAATGTCCATTATTTGCTTAACCCTTTCACCACTATGAGCTTTCCCTATTGGTCAATCCCCCATCACTAAGACAAGGGGCAGAATTCCTACAAATTATGGATATGATGATGTTAAAAATGCATTTTCTTTCAAACTATTCATCAGATCATACTCAGACTTGGCAGATCAACAGAAAAATTAAGTCTTGCATAAACCTATATCAAAGATAATTTAATACATATATGTTTTAAATAATAAACTGTCAAACTCGATATAATGTGGGGAAACATATTTTTTTACCTTTAAGGGTGCTGAGTAGAGGAGTCATACTGAGATGAAAATATTGAGATATATTCTCAAATCTTTTTCTCAAACAGGTTGATATGCCCGAAACGTTGAACCCGTCATCTGTACTCAAGTACATTCCATACTCTAGCAGAATGCACAGGTCCATCATAATATAAATATAAAAATGATGTTTTTTTTTCAATGGCAGTTACAGATATCCAGCACACGTCTTCTTTCCTTGCTTGTTCTTTGTGTTGTATTACATACAAATTTGTCCGATCAGCTGCAAATTGATACACTCCTCGTTGACAATGATGCTAAAGTATTCATAAAGTGAGGCAATTTCACCAAGATTATGTACAGACCCAACGTTATATACAAAATTCTCAACTTCTACTCGAAAAACTACATCACTCCAGCATAATTCGCGATGTCACAAATTAGTAACACAAATTTCCATCTCTTTGTCTGAAACATTAGGTCTATCTAGCAAGGAACTTCACTGCGAAGGTCCACTTTATATTTGGTATGCGAATTATCTACATTGTGCGTATTTCCATCCTAACTACAGCTGTCATCATCAGTGTATACACGAACAATATCCTCCAATGCGAAAAGATTGTGTCAAACTCCATAAACTTTTGAAAAATTCATCAAAAATCAGTCCGACATAATATTTCCATGATGTAAATACACAAAGACAGCGTGAACTGTAAAACTGTCAATACTGCATTTTTCCCGTTAAGGAGTTGCAGGGAGGGGATTGAATAGCTGTGTGATGAAGGCCGAATGCTCTTGCTTTAACTGTGACCTATGCAAAGGTCATGGCCAGGTATTAACCGGAGCAAACTAAAAATGTAATATCGGTCGCAACGAAACAAATTAAAAAAACGACTCCCTCCAACTCTAAGGGGATCTGGTTAATTAGTTTGACCTATGAGACACATGTTTTACAAATTCTAGAAAGAACAATAAATCATGCCCTGGATAACATTTCTAGATGGCTAGTCTATTAATGTATTTTCTATATTTTTTTTGGCAAGTTGATTTATCTAAGTAACACTGCATATAGAAAAAGTGGCTCTAGAATAACAAAGTAGTACAGTTGTTTCAGACAGTGCAATTTAAATGTTTCAAAAATTGATGACATTCATTATCATGTGTTTTCTCTGCATCAAAGGTTGGCTGCAACAGCCGTCCAACACATCCTCTTTATGGTCCTGGTGGTACACTCTGCTAGACTGTAAGCTGTCCATCTCATGTTTCCTACTTGTATTTCTGCCTACCTCTTGATCACTGTCCCTCTGCTCTTCCTTCAAGTAATGTCTTCAACAAGGTGTCATATTTTTTTAATGTCCAAAATATTTCATTTGTTTATTTTTGTTTCATTTAATAGTATTATTCACACGGTGTGTTGTCAGAAAATCTTTGCCTACTTCATTCTTCCTCCATGAAGTTCTCCCTATTCTTCTATATATCCACATCCTAAAGGCATTAATTCTATCTAGCTGTTTGTTCATTTTCCATGTTTCTGGGCCATATATTAATGTAAAATAGATGTAGCATTTTATACTCATAATGATTTTGTCATTTGTGTATAGATGTTACTATTGTGCTCATGTCATTGAAAGTGTTTTAACTACCATATGTGATATTATTTAAAATAAAAGACAAAAATGATATTACCCCAGAAACAAAAATGTTTCCTGTTTCTGTTGGGGAGAGATGGATGCTCATAACATCACCTGCGTGACCATGGAAACTCTGGATTAGCTGTGCGCTCTCGACGTCCCACAAAGCACATGTGCTATCACCACTTCCTGTCAGAATCTGTAATGTATTTTATAAAGGAAATGTAATGGTTGTTATTTTCAAACACTAGTTACCTCCACATTGATCACATTCTGATTAATAGAGCAAATATTCCATAAATTATGAGGCAACTTGTACATAAATTAATAGAGAAAATATTCCAAAGAGTATGAGGCAACTTGTACAGAAATTTATGCAGCATAATGTGTTCACATTACACCCACCTTCGTACTGTGCTGCTTCTGTGTATGAATGTCTTACACTTTATGCCCATGTATTGCTGAGGCCCAAGTGGAGCAAAGGATAGCAACACTGTTACATTCCATGCATGCCATAAGAGGTGACTAAGAAGCTTTGGGGGGGTGGAGTTGGCTGTTCCATTTTTATACAAGATCAAAGTGACTTCGAAGCAATACTGAAGTTGGATGTAACAGGCCGAAAGGCACAGATTTCACAGCCAAGCTGTAAATCAAGACAGACTGCATTCCATTCTCTGAACTATATCCATCTAATCTATGGGAGTGTGAGAGCAAACTCAGAAGAACAATACTTAAATCTCTATCAACCCTCACTCACACATGTTTTATTATACACCTCATGGCATACTGAAGTCATATGGACTGTGGTAGCACCAAATTATTGATGGCTTCCATGTGATTGAATCTACAAAATTGAACATAGCTTCAATGTACAAAATTTCTGCCAAGTGCTTACGTCTGTTGTTCATCATATAAAAAAAATCTTTGAAGGGACATCCATTTTTAAAACAAAATTTCACAAAGGGAACATGAACTACTTATTGGGCTAATCGTGACGCCGAACGCATCATATGCCAAAGAAAAGAGGTCCATACTGTCCTGTATGTCTTTTAGATTGGTTGAACGCAGAATTGTCGGCAAACAAGAGGTCGTCACCAATGTCTGTTTTAGTTTTGGTCTTGGCCCTCAAGTCTACTAGGATTGAATAGGCCTCAATCAGCTCAATAACAAAGGCAAATTCCTGCACTGTTATTCCAAAAGGCATCACTAAGCATAGCAGAGAACACCATGCTGAAGAGCATCAGAAACAGGACGCAACCCACGATAATTTTAATGTACTAGTTTATGGAGCTAAGTTGACAGGAATTTATAAATTCAAAATCGACTCAAACGTCAGAACAAGTCATATATATTACCGTAAGATAGAGGGCTTGTCGAAGGTGTAAATGTAGCAGACCAAGAGCTACATTGATGAAAACTGTCAAGCGCACAGGAAAAACTGAAACCACAATTGGGGCACAATTCATAAAAGGGTTGTTACTTACAAGAAATCCAGACAAGATCAGATTGCAGTGACTACAAATATAAAAATATGCATATAAATAAGTATGGGAAGAATTGAAAACATGGTAAATTGTGTGTTACTAATCACAGGAAACAGAAATGAATATACACAAATTAACGTTGTAACAAAAAGGTCTTTATCATTACAACATAGCACACTTAACAATGCCAATAACCACATCACAAAATAACACAGTATAACGAAAGGATAACAATATCAATGACCACATAAGAAAATAGCACAGTATGACTAAAGGATGACCACAACACAAAGCTAAATTAGAAAATAAATGCTGAAAGTCCAGAAGGTGATGAATGATAAAATGTAATGCAACTTCTTCTGTTTCGTTCCTTCTCAAGCTCCTGCCAGTTATCAGAATACAGACTGGAGAACAAAATGTTTAATATCATGATTTATACAGATATCGGCACCTTTCGGCATGACACATTTGACTTTAGCATGGCTTTTGGGTCACTTTGACCGTATGGGATGAAGTAACCAACTACATCATCAAATCTGCTTAGTCCACTCTTATGAAATGCATGAGAAAAGGTCACAGTGTTGGTATTCTTTGCTACCATTTTAGGTTCAGAAGACACATGGGTAAATAAGGCTTATCAACAATAAGAGAAGGTGGAGTAACTTAGAGACATGGCTGCCAAATCTTGTAGAGTACAAAATGATAGTATTACCTGATGGTCTGAACTTGTGAATGAACAACAAGACAGGTAACTTGTGTGAGTAGCTACTGCCCTTTTCTTTGTGGCAGGATCCTCATCCATGCTCAGTGGGTAGAGAGTACATTTGTTATCCAGTCCTCTGGTTTAAAAAAATGGACATGCATCATTGGAAAATTAACACAACAAGTCTTCAGGAAATATTGATTTAAAATACATCACACTTTCTTAATCACCCACACAATATTTATTTATTTTTTGTTTCTAATTTTAAAGCCTCCATGCAATATTCATTTTAAAAACATCACAAATTCAAAGCCACACAATATTGATTTGAAAAACATCACCATTTCAAAGCCACACAATATTGATTTTAGAAACATCACAACATTTCAAAGCATCCATGTAATATTGATTTTAAAATATTACAAATTATAAGTATCCACAATGCACAGACTATCAGACTATAGGGTATATGTATGAAAACATACAAATAACAGCATACAAGACAGTTTCAACATAACAACCTTAACCCTTCCACCCGTATAAGATTTCCCAATTGTCAATCCCTGATCCCTAAGGCAAGGGACACAACTCCTCCAAAATATGGATATGATGATGATAAAATTGCATCTTCTTTCAAACTATTCATCATATCACACTCATACTTGGCAGATCAACAGAAAAATGAATAGTCTTGCATAAACCTATATCAAAGATAATTTAATACATATATGCTTTAAATAATAAACTGTCAAACTCGACATAATGTGGGGAAAATTATTTTTTTACCTTTGGGGTGTTGAGTAGAGGAGTCATATTGAGACGAAAATATTGAGATATATTCTCAAATCCCCTTTTTTCCAAACAGGATGAGATGCCCAAAACGTTGAACCTGTCATCTGTACTCCTGTACATGCCATACTCAAACAGAATACACAGGTCCATCATAATATGAATATAAAAATGACGTTTTATTTCAATGGCGGTTGCAGATGTTCAGCGCGTGTCTTCTTTTCTTGTTTGTTCTTTGCGTTATATTATATACAAATCTGTCAGATCGGCTGCAAATTGATAAACACATAAAACAGAAAGCTAAACCATGGATCTACGCAATGGTGATGGTTTTTAATAGTCCCGGCGCAAACTAAAAATGTAATACTGATCGCAACGAAACAAATAACAAAAATCGAGTGACAGCGACTCAAAAATTGGTGAAAACTACGCTAATTACAAAAAAATCGCAATAATTAATTTTTATGTCTTATTGTTTCAATTAAAACATAAAACAGGAAGCTAAACCACGGATCTACGCAATGGTCATGGTTTCTAATAGACCCAGCGAAAACTAAAAATGTAATATCGATCGCAAGGACATAAGTAAAAAAGAAAGCGCCTGCAGCAACTCGAAAATCGGTTAAACTCTGCTAATTAAAAAAAAATTGTAATAAATCATTTTTATCTCGGATTGCTCCGATTAAAACATAAAACAGAAGCTAAACCACGGATCTACGCAATAGTCATGGTTTCTAATAGACCCGGCACACACAAAAAATGTCATATCGATCGCAACGACACAATTTTTAAAAAGCAACACGGCTGCGCTCTATGAGTCAGCAAGTAGAAGCGATGTGACGGCGCTCTAAGGGGGAATCGGTTAAGGTCTTTTTCAAGAAATTACTACAGTAAAAATAATGGCACATCACAAAAGCATTCGACGTAGACATTTAACAGCAGAGACATCCATGGCAACACTGACGTACACATACACAAGTATTGCTATAGAGACAGGCATTTTAAAATATGGGGAATGAGAAGAAACTAAAGAAACTATGCCTGAAAACAACATGAATGACAATACAATAAATCTCACCAAAATCTAAACAAATGAGTGATCGGTATTAAGACCAAATGACTTGATGGTTTTAATATGCCAGATATAGCGAAGGTCGTACCTAGCTCTTTCATGTGTGATGCAAGATCTTAATGCAGTGATCTGAATGTTACGGGAACCACAATGATTAGCACCATTAAAATGTATAGCGACAGAAGTAGATGGTATGTTGTTAATGGCATGATGATGTTGGCAGAACATATGTCCAAAAGAGCTAGATACACCCTTGATAATCATTATATATTGCAGTCTGGTACCCTTAAGCCACACAGTTTTATTGTGCATTCATTGTACAGCTGATCGACCATGTGTTTTACATAACTACTATAAGTATCCACACAATATCAATTTAAAACAAAATTTCTAATCATCCACAAAATATTAATTTAAAAAACATCAAAATTTTAGAGTCCAACAATCCATCCATAAACACATAACAGTCATAGCCTTATGTCACATTTGATGCATCAACAGTCATAGCCTTGTGTCACATTTGATGCATCAACAGTCATAGCCTTGTGTCACATTTGATGCATCAACAGTCATAGCCTTCTGTCACATTTGATGCATCAACAGTCATAGCCTTGTGTCACATTTGGTGCATCAACAGTATAGCCTTGTGTCACATTTGATGCATCAACAGTCCTACAGCAATTTCTATGTTCAGCAAGGAAAATCCTAATCTGTCCAGTCCATGATGTCTGCTCATAATTTTATTTGTCCTCTGCTTTCTCCACCTTTGACTATTCCCTGTAGTTTCGTTTTTGACAAGGAATTATGTCTGCAAAATGTCCTAGCATGCAAGTTTCTGTCATTGAACTATTGAAAGTAATTATTCTTGTGGACCTATGTACATCTATTTTATTTCTTATGTACACATTTGTCTTTATGCTCTCTATGGGAGATGTGAAGAATTCATCCGTAGCATTTGTATGGATGAAATAATAAGACATGGAGACTATATAATACATATAATACAATATAATACATATTAAATAAAAAAATGTATACATGGAGAGATACTACAACAAGTAGAACATTACCAATATCTTGGGACACATAATCACAAATGATGGTAAATGTGAAAAAGACGAAAGGAGAATAAGAATAGCTAAAAGAACTTTCAACATGAGGAAATTATTGACATCTAAACAAATTACAAACAAAATGAGAATTATAAAATGCAACAATTATTCTATATTAATGTATGGCTCAGAAACATGAGCAATAAACAACTAGACGACAGAATTGATGCCTCTGAGATGTGGATATATAGAATAATTGGCAGAACATCATGGAAAGATAAGAAAACCAACAAAGAGGTTCTAACAACACTTGTCTTAGGAAATGTGGGGGATAGGCTGACAACCTGGCACCTGTGAAAAAAAGCATCATCACTGCATGTCTTGTCTTGATTTCTTACTTTTGTCTTCTGTCAAAAGGTCCACATGGATGACGAAGACATGCAAACCAGCAGTCACTGTACTTTTTATGGCAACTTTCTAGGTGTCGGGAAATGCTAGATGTGCCATGACTGCAGATTGGTCAACAGATCTAACAGAAGAATGATGAAAGAAATCGTTGGCTCAGAAGTATATTCTGCACTCCTGGCATGAGATGATGATCCTGTGATACTGCTCCACTGAAGTGCCTCCCTTTGGAAACTAAACATGTATGAATACATTTTTCACAACCATCCCTTTGAGGCAACAAACCGCATATGAGTTTGGGCATCACCTCATTTACTCAACTGAGAAGCTGTGGTTTTTGTCAGAGAAGCTACATGCTGTCAAGGGCTACCTGCTCACACCGAAAGAGATTACATCATCATCATCTGTAAGAACAACTGAACTTACAAATTTGAGATTTAAATAGCTCATATACTTACCCACATGCTACAACACTTCCAGATGGACCATAGGAGCAAGCCATTACCCAAGTAGTAGGCATGGTGATTGCATGTTCCTGTCAGGAGAAAACACATCAATACCTTGTTAAACAATACATTGTAATAATATATTTGTAACAACATATATATATATATTGCAATAATAATTAAATTGTCATAAGAAAATTACAGGGCTGTGTGTGTTCTACTTTTTTTGTTTCTGTTCTCAAACTCCAATGGATTTTATTATTACTAGGCCATTGATCCTACTAGATTTCCAGCAGGGTAAAGTCCAGTGATTTATTAGTGGGTCGACAAGGCCCACTGTTAAGAATCGTGAAACTTCATAAACTCCAGTGGTCCGGTCAAGTGAATTCCTCAACGACAAGAGATGCTCTCAAAGGCACTGTGTAGAGTGGAAGAAGACGAGGTGGGCAGAAGAAGATGGCTGGATAATATCAAGAACTGGACAGGGAGTGCAGTTTCCTAACTCATCAGGATTGTAGAGGATAGAAATGCATGAAGATATTTCTATCTGCACCAAATGTCTCAATGTGACATCCACTACAATCTATGGGTTTTATTATTAATCCAGTGAACAGAGATACATTGTGTTAGTTTTACTTCCACCAAATGCCCAACACAACTGACTTCTGCAGTGATATGTATATGTTACTCGGTTTAACAACTTCTGAAAAACTGAACAAAATTAAGTTAATAACAAAACTAACAGGTACAATTTGAGGCTTACTGATACAAACAGATACAGGAATATTTTCTTGATATTTCCTGTTTTTTTCCCTTCACTTCTTCTGTGCTAATTCTCATGCTTCTAAAGGTTAAAGCAGTGTTTCTCAACCTTTTTTTAAACATGCCCTAACTAAGTCTTTCTAAGATTCTGATGTTCCCCACCCCTCCCCCATGTAACATATACATATTTGTTTTTAATTGAAAATTGAATAATACCTTAAAATTTAAGGAATAATTGCCTCCTGAATTACCTCCACCTGAACAATCAAATTGCCACCCCCTGTGGGATGTGGGCCCCACTCTGGGAAACACTGGGTTGAAGGAATGTAATCTGAAGAATGAAATGTGTTGTATCATGGTTTACAGCTTAGCACCATTCAGCCTGTGATACATGCTTTTAGCATGGATTCTTGACCACTTTGACTTTCTATGGAATGGTACTGTTAACCCCAATCCAAAAACCTGAGTTACTTCTAACATGGTAAGTCATGTTTCTTTTTGCTTGTTCTCCTTACAAGTTCAGCAACGGACGGAAGACTTTGCTTTAGTTACTTTATTATCAAAACTTGTGCTTCTTTTCAAATCTATCAGTGTATTTCAAAAATAAAATGTGCATCCCATCTATGAAACAAACCTTATTTGTGGTGAAGGCATCCCAGATCAACATTTTCCCATCTTGAGAGGAACTCACAATATGCCGCTTATCTGATGACCAGTCCATACACAGAACTTTGCCCTGGTGGCCTTTCAGTGTTCTTCTGGGCTTGATATTGAAATTCTGCAAACTCTCCAAGCGCTGACCAATAACACATGCTATATAAAAATAGAATTGAAAACGTAGTAGATAAAGAAAATTGGGCTCAACTGGATAAGAATGAACAACTAAAAACATATTAACATATTATCTGTTATGACTCTTATATTATTCTACTTTAGTCAATAATGTTTATTAACAAAATAATCAGTTTCGTTAATTTTAAGCCCGAGACGTACCAGGGAATAATATGGTATTATATTTCCCACATTTCATTGATCAACTGCATACCAAAGGATGATATTGTCAGCATCATACCTTCAGCCTTTACTATCCAAGCAAATCTGTTATCTATTTTATTATGCTGTGTCGACCTATACTGTTTTTACATGTTAGTTCTGTTATTTCTAATGTATGATGATATAAAGTACACAGTACTGTAAATATTTATACATGATTATGTCTAGGCCTATCTAAAACTTAACAGAACTACTAATTAGGCCTACACACTGGATCTTTCAGCACAGAGACATAGTGATTGGTGATTTGAAAGATATTTCCAGTTGAATTGGAAATTTAATCTTGAATTATCTGTTTCGATCTGATTTAGATCCGACTAGATTTGAAAGATATTTCTAGTTGAATTGGAAAATAAAACTTAGATTATCCAACTAGAAACCAGTACATTAACCACTGAGCTATAGCATCCCCCCCCCCCCGAGAATGTGTTCTCATCTTTCTCATGCACACAAAAATTGGAGCAGTAATAGTGAACTATCTACATCACTCATCCACTGACCATATGATACTGTTGACTCATCATTTGTAATTTGCAAAAACAAATTTCTATGGCTCACTCAGTCATTAGAAAATGGACTCCACAGCTCTTACTATATGAAGGTTGAAAAGTTTCGCCATCACTACTGAATTTAATTTGATACATACAAGGGCTACAGAAATGCTACAGAAGGATACTTAGAATATCATGGAAGGAAAAAATGAGAAACTCATATTATAAACGCATTGAAGATTCCAGAGTGTTGGTTACTAAACATAATGGTAAATATAAAACTATACCTGTTTGGTCATATAAAGAGACACTAAACACAGACGAACTTATGCATAATCTGTTTCTTTTCCAATTTACATATTTGTTAAAATTTATCCTATCATTTGTACTGAGCGTTCATTATTTCTGCATGTTATACATGGAGCGAAGTGCGCGCACACATTTGAAATATTATTTCTAATCATAACCCTACTCTAAGTACTTAACCTTAATCTTGCCAAATCACACAACAAAAGTTAGGAAATAACTCGAAACTAGAACAAAGGTCACAGTGGAGACTTGAGCCGGTTTTAGAATTGTAGACAACTAGGCCCTAATTGAACATAGCCTAGTCACTTTAACTTCCTACTTTGCTCACTGTTATTTAAGTTATTATTAAGTTCTGTAGGCTTAGAAGATAAGGTAGTATTGTCAGTATTTAGCTTACACAACACACTTTACTCATTTGCAGTAGGTTCTCCCTTTAAAACTTATTTGAATAGGCCCTACTGAGATTATTCCTAACTGGTTCATTATCATCAAGTGCTGTCTCCGCAATGAAGGTTGGCTGCAACAGATTCCAACATCCCGTCTCTTGTCTTGGTTGTGCACTCTGCTAGACTGTAACCTGGCCATCATGTTATGTACTCTCCCACTTGTATCTTTGCCTACCTCTTGCGAGCTTCCCTTTGACTTTACCTTCAAGTAAGGTCTTCAATAAGGTGTCATGCCTTTTAATGTGTCCAAAATATTGTATTTGTCTGATCTTTATTTCTCTTAGTAACTAACTTCGGTGAAAGTACAGAATAGTTCTCTTGACAATTTTAACGATCCAACGTCATGGATTCCTGTGTAACACCAATCAAAATAATGGCTGCCGTGACGTTACATCCCAACAATCCCACAGTTCAACTCTAGACACAGACGAACTTATGCATAATCTGTTTGTTTTACAATTTACACATTTTTTACAATTTCCTATTATTTGTGGTGAGCGATCAGTATTTCTGCCCGCTATACACGGAGCGAGGTGCGCGCACACATTAGCTTGCCAAATCACACAACAAAGGTCAGAAAACACATCGAAACTAGAGCAAAGGTCACAGCGGAGAACTATAATGATAATGTACTTCAGCCCTAACTTCTAACTGGTTAGGTCTAGGCAATTTAAATTTAATGTTTTTTTGTTAACTCAGAGTTCTGCTTTATTTCCAATGACCAATGTATGACGATGGATGCAGTACACCGCACTGTTGTTAATATTTATACATGATTATGCCTAGGCCTATCTAATCTAAAACCTAACAGAACTACTAATTAGGGCCCTAATTAGGCCTATACACTAGATACCGGATCTTTCAGCACAGACGCATAGTTCGTAATCACGGAATGAAGATTACGGTGGCGTAACTCAGGTAAAATAAATAAATAATTAATTAATATCCAAGGGCACGAAGTAAAAATATTTTAAAGATACCTAAAATCCAACACATTTCAATCAGTAAATATTACTCACAGTCAACATCGTTTAGTTTGGCTTTCTCCTCCACAAGGCGTGCTTTCAATGCTTCTGCCTCACGGCTAAGAGCTTCTATTGAATCTGGATTTTCTGCTCGTAAGGCCTCAGTGGCCATGTTTATTTCCGCATCTTTTTACCCGGATGTAGTCTGCTGCGGTTTGCATGAAATCCTGAATATTTGACGCGTCTTAATTTTTGTTGTAAGTTGTTTCCCTTCATTGTCGGGTTTGAACTTGACCTTCGCCAATCTATATTACCTTTCAACAGAAAATGTAAATTTGTTCTGAAAGACCCAATTTGATTATTTCCGTGGTTTTCGTTGGTCTGTTGGCTATTTTTGGCATGCGACTCCAAGTATATAAATAGTGATGAACTAAAAGTACTACAATAATCAAAAACGTAACGAATGACGTCCTAATTAATTCTCAGTAGGCCCTATATCTTCTATACACAGAAGGTCATGATCTGAAGGGGAAACAAAGAATAGCGCCAATCGCTCGCAATTCATGGGGTTCCCAAACAAACAACAACAAAACAAACATAACAGTAAAACAATGTAAATTAACACTGAAGACATTACTGGAAGGTAAGGCTAAAGACAAGCCTGTTAGAAGAGGGGTTCACCCCCTCCCGCATAATCCCAATAGGAAATCAAAATAGGCCTATAACTGTTAGTACTAGGAATTAAGTTTAAAAATAAAAAGGAGGTAAACCAGTTTCCCCACCTTGTAACGATTTTCTGCAAAAAAAGGTCATCAAATATCTAATGCAAAAGAGAGCTGAATCGGATTTGGGGAATGACCTTTAATTTTAAGGTAACCAACACGTCTTTACTAAAGGCGTATCTACATCCTGGTTGAGGAAAGGAAAACAAGAGGTAGGCACAAATACAAGTGGCAGGGAAACATCGTGAGAGAGACACGGTAAAGTGCCATAAAAGAGCACCACTAAAGCAAGAGACAGAGGATGTCGCAGATCCTTTGCAACGATCTTCTTTGTAGAGACCGCACATCACTTCATGATGAATATAAGACTTAAGTTTCACATTTGTGGAGAACGCACAGCACTTCATGATGAATATAAGCCCTATGTTTCAGTTTTATTCTGCCTACATTAGACGACTGGCAGTGTTCCTTTTCTGTTGGTGTACAACCATTATTTCAAATACGTTCCATATAGCCTGCCTATGTTTCTATCCATGTCTGTTTAACTATTAAGTCATTTCACAAAATGAGACAAGTTTACTATTTTGGCCAATCCACATTCCTACAAAATATACTATACTCCTAATCAGACATTTCTGGCAACACTTCAGTTTAAAACTCCTTTTATCTGGACACTGAAAAATGAATCATCAGCTTTATTTAATCTTGTTTGTCAATGCTGTTTCTAGTAAGGAGTTCAGTATATCGACCTGGTTCATTGCTCTACTACTAAATATAGTGGCAGAACTCGCCAAATTGTCAGTTCTCTTATTATTCCCCCAAACATCTGCATGACCAAATAGGAAAGTTATAATTTGTTGCAACTTCAACCTTATCACTTCAATGCTTCAAGCAGTATACTCAACTAATATAATGTGCCTCCGAAGACGGATGTGTTGGACCATTAGTGCAAATAAATCAATGGTGCAATGCATTTCCATTCTCTGGACATCCTTCTGCACATCTAGTGTGACCATGATCCTGTCACAAGAGAGATTCAGTAGGAGTTTGAGAATGAACGATGAAGAAGAATATATACTGTAAAGGAGAGAAAGTGCATCCTCTCTGGAAACATCAGAAGAACCCACAACAACAATTGACTGGGACACTGAGCTTAAATAACTTACAACCAACAACTGACTGGGACACTTAGCTTTAATAACTTACAACCAACAGCTGACTGGGACACTGAGCTTAAATAACTTACAACCAACAACTGACTGGGACACTGAGCTTAAATAACTTACAACCAACAACTGACTGGGACACTGAGCTTATATAACACTCAAACTACAACTGACTGGGGCATTGGCTTATATAACTCACTACTGACTGGGACATTGGGCTTATATAACTCACTACTGACTGGGACACTGAGCTTATATAACCCACAACTAACTGGAACACTACACTTATATAACTCACAACTGATTGGGACATTGAGCTTATATAACCCACTACTGATTGGGACACTGAGCTTATATAACCAACAACTGACTGGGCCATTGAGCTTATATAACCCACTACTGATTGGGACACTGAGCTTATATAACCCACAACTGACTGGGACACTGAACTTATATAACCCACAACTAACAACTGACTGGGACACTGAGCTTATATAACCCACTACTGATTGGGACACTGAGCTTATATAACCCACAACTGACTGGGACACTGAACTTATATAACCAACAAATGACTGGGACACTGAGCTTATATAACCAACACTTGTACATTCTCTATATCTCTCCACCACAGAGCCCGGACACTTGTACATGCTCTATCTCTCCACCACAGAGCCCGAACACTTGTACATGCTCTATTTCTCCACCACAGAGCCCGGACACTTGTACATGCTCTATCTCTCCACCACAGAGCCCAGACACTTGTACATGCTCTATTTCTCCACCACAGAGCCCGGACACTTGTAATTTAAAAAACTCATGAATAACATAGACACAGCTCTAATAGAGTCAAACAACAAATTATGTAAAATTGGAGATTCATAACTTTATTTCAACATTTGATTCTGGAATGGAACCCGTGTCCCCTATTTGATTATTTCCCTCGGCTATGTTTATCAGTTTATGTTTATCATTTATTAATTTTAATATAAATTTATTTAGGGTTAGGATTTTACATAACTAACCCTAACCGTAACCCTACAAAATGAATATTTAAATTAATTATTGATTTAATATTTAGATTAATTAATCCTAAAATAAGCAGGGGGACACAGGTTCCATACCAACATTTTTATCACAAACATCAGTATTTACATAAAAAATAACAGCGAAGATCACAGTATTACCTGAACCCATTGGTTGGATGCTTTCCATCATCGCTGATATAAGGTAAGATAATATGAGTTATGAACCGACGGCATAGAACGTTTCCCTTATGTACTCAGCTGATTATTGGCTGTTCATAAATTACGTAAACAATTATGGGCGGAGGGGGTCTGAAAAAGTTTGACAGACAGTTGTTCACAATGGAGGGTATGTTTGACAAAAATTGGCATCAATAAAACGGTTTTTTTATACCCTAATTACATTATGTGAATTTGAAAAAAAAAATATATATATGTGTTTTTTTCACATTTATTTCTAGTTTTTCTGCTGCAATTTACTTTTTAAATAAATGGACAAGGAAGGTCTCTGAATTCATGACAAGCTGTTGACAGAAGAAGAGGAGATAATAAAATTGCCCCAAAAGTTTTTCTGTAATTTATGGACAGCTCGTGGTAACTGTGGCAATGATGACTAGCCTGTCTGCTCTTTTAATTCATTTAGTACCCGCATATCTAGGCACAAAAATTAAAGTAACTCTCTTCATCTCAAATTTCATCACTGACTTTAGCCACTATCGGTATAAGATAATCCAACCGGATATTTCTTAAGCATACTAAGAAAATAGATTTTTATAACACTCTGTCTCCAGTCAACCACAATCACCTTCATCACTATAATACTAGCAATTGTACTGAAAGCATCATTCCCTAATACATTTTCCTCTATAATGTGCCACAAAAATCCATGCACTATGCAAAATTTCTGACTCATCAATACAGACAATCAATCAAGTGCCATGATGAGTGGCGTAGGTGATCATGTTTCTCCACAATTCTCTCTCTTGTCATGAGAGCAGTCATGGATACCCTACGAGAAGACGAGGAGGAAGTCGAACGTGACAATGTACATATTCAGAGAATGGTAGTAATGGGAGTGACTAGAGGTGATGGGAGAAAGTGCTCCCTCTCCGGAAAGATCAGAAGAATACGTAATTAGTAACTGACTGGGACACTGAGCATATACACTTTTAGATGGCTGACGGAACAGCAAGCAGAGCATATATGGGAATGCCCCAGTGCTGTGATGCTTGTTCCTAATCAAAAATCTCTCTCATTTTGTTAATAACTTCATTAGATGACATTTTTGTGTACCTAAGTGACAACCCACACAGAAATTTCTCTCTTTGTCTTCCTCTGTCTCTTCTCCCCTTAATCTTACTAAATGTTCAAGTTTTGCTTTTCTCATCACATGCCCTAAAAATCTTGACTGTCTGCTTCTAATTTTTGCTATAATTTATCTATTTACTCTAGCATCTCTGAGAACCTCTACATTAATTTTCTTGTCTCTCAATGGAATTTTCATCATTATTCTCAAAAACCACATCTCAGTTGCCTCCAGCTTATCATAAACTCTTTTGCTTAGCATCCATTCTTTGCATCCATAAAGAAGGATTGGCTCAATATAATATCCTATCACTCAAACTTGCATATGGTTTGATACTACTCCATTGCATAGGATGTTTATCATATTTTGAAATGCTGATTTGGCTTGAGCTGTGCTCTTTATACCACTGGAGTACCAGCCATTTAATGTTAAAAGGGTGTCAAGATACTTGACTTTATCCACTTGATTTAATTTTTCATGCAGACAAAAACATCACTTTAAAGAAATTTTCACTGATCAGGTCCTGGACCTCTGAATCCAAGCAGTTATTATAATGGGATTTGACTATCATTCTGAAACAAATTTTATGGATAAAAGTCTTAGTCTTCATAGTCTGAGGTAAACCAAACAGGAAGACATCATGCATTCTACATTCATCTGCATACTAATATTCAATTCCTCTTCTTCTGCGTTCAGCATCTGCAGTCATGTTATATTGTCAGACCTGTCATCAGGCTGAAGTCTGCTGTCTTCTCCAGGTCAGATCGGCTGCCCAATAGCTTTTTCCTCAAATCTGTATCCTCTGGCCAGATTTGCTGTCTCTGCTCTATGTATGTTATTCAACCCCATCACATGAAACAATGTTATTTTACAAAGTTCTTACAAATCTGTTTATACCAGAATATAATTGTCACTTTTCCAGGAAAATGTGACAAACACTTGAACAGAAGTAGTAGAGCTTATAGACTTACAAATATTCCCTAATGCACATATACATTTTAAAATGTCCCTCCAGCCAAACGTCTGAATTTCCATTTTTTTAGTCTGTTTCTCTTCATTCCCCCAATATAAATGCTCGTAAATCACAAAGAAGCATCAACAGATTTATAATCCTACTAATCGATAATATCTTACATTAATCATAATCAAGTCTGGCTCTGTGGTGTCGTGGTACAGTGCTCCTCAGTAATAGTAAAGGTACCGGATTCGAATTATGCCACAGGCAATTGTTCATCTGGACCATTCAGAAAGCAACAGAAAACTACTGGATGTATTTATATTGCCTAGAAAATCACTAAGGCCAGAAAATGCTTGGTTAATGGCTACATCCTGAATAGGATATCAGCCGAAGATGGTTTTGTCGGGCTATTGCGCAAATAAAACGGCGACACATCGCATTTCCATTCTCTGGACTACATCCTGCTAGAAATCTAATAGGACCATGGTCCTGCTACTAGAAAGATCCATGTGGAGTTTGAGAAGAAGAATAGGATATGCTATCAATTTCTTTTTAATCATCAGCATCCCAATCAATAATAGATTACATTAATCATCCTAATCAATAACATTACATTAATCAGTATCCTACTAATGGATATAAATTACATTAGTCATCCTTCTAATAGATGACAGATTACATTAATCATCCTAATCAATAATAGGTTATCCATGGCAAGGGATCAAGAATGCTGGAGACTCACTGTAGCTAACCTTTGATGTGGGTATAGCACCTGATCTAGTCAGAGAGATTCATCTAAATGTATATATAACTGTGGCACTGATATAAATAAATTTGAATATTGTTAATAACAGTATCAAATTATTCAACACTGCAGAAGTTGGATGTTTTAGGTATTGGTGCAAATTAAACAGCAACACAATGCCAACTGTGTTCTCTGGACTACATCCAGCAAGAAATCTGATTGGATCATTGTTCTGCTTCAAGAGAGATCCTGCGGGAGTTTGAGAACAAATACTTTAAATAAATGACAAATAGGGCAAGTTAATATAATGATCACCAGTACAATGGAATCCCTCTATAGTGCATACACTGGGATTCCTCTTTAACGCATACAATGGAATCCCTCTATGACGCATACAATGGAATCCCTCTATAACACATACAATGGAATCCCTCTATAACGCATGCAATGAAATCTCTCTATAACGCATACATTTATATCAAATTTTCCTATTTAACATTTTTCAAAATGCCCAATTACATTTAGCAAATATCTGATATTACATGAATATTTTGTTAGTCCATACTGATACTTTCATTCAAGTTATTATAATTGTATTTGACTGTACCATTCTGAGACAAATTTTATGGATAAAAGTCTGTCTTTACAGTCTGAAGATTGACACTTGAAAGTGTAAACCAAAGAGAAAGACATTTATTCTACACTCATTTCCATACTAATAATTAACTCCATCACCTGAAACAATTTTATTTTACACACTGCTGACAAAGCTGTTTATGATGTAGCATTTATAGTCTTTGCATTTGATAAATACTTCATATTTCCTTTAAATATCTGTACTTAGAGACACAGTCACACCAAGTGTCATCAATTTCCTGTCAGCTTGTCATGTTCCAGACATTTAGCAATGGTATTCAGCTGAATGTTACTTGTACCCTCATAGATTGTACCTATAGATTGTAGAAAAGCGTATATCCATTTAAAATATAAAAATTGGGTGGAAATGATAGGACTTGCAATTGTTAATAAAAAGTGTAGATTGTAATATTCAAATTTATTTAATTACAGCATGTTTGACTGTTAACAAGACCAGCAATCCAGAGTGTACTTATCTCCCATTACCAACATGCGGTTGCGTCTCACCAATGACCCACTAGATAAACCATCCATGCAACAGAAAACCTTAGTAGATGACATGCCGTTATACTGAGGCTTTCTTATGGAAGCTTTGTAGCATGTCATCTATAAAATTATAGACCCTCTCTGAATAGAAGGTTCCTTCAATAGACATTGCACTAAGCTGAAAGCTGAAGTCTCTTGGGTATAAAAGAAAGCTCAGAAAAATCACCTCACTGCACATAGGAAGTAAGAACTAATCACTCACTATTCCTGGGGTTCTCAAACAAACAAACAAAATCTTCCATTGCCAAGGGTATTTGCATTTTTTTAGACATAGCTTTTAAAAATCTGTATAGAAACAAACTCACAGGAAGGATCTTTGAAACTTTCTATGTGCAGTAATAGTGTTTGCATTTTTTGTTGAATTTGATTGGCCCAGTTATTTCAAAGGCAAAATCCTACTTATTATAATGCCGGCTGTGCATTTACATTACTTTCTATATATATAACAAAAATGCACCTTTAGGAAATTCGGTTTCTTCATGATTAATACTCATAAATGACATGAATAGACTGTATTTCATGGGTGCTATCATTTTGGAATAATGTACTACTCCGGATGAGCTACTTTTAATAATGCTAGTACTGCGGTTGCCATATTTCTGAAGCCTCATAACAGCAGTTTTGACCATTGTCATAGCTTGTCACCAAGTACATATAACGGAAATTTTACGACCACCGAATTTGGTTAGTAAAGTGTTAAGGAATCTCAGGAGGTTTTTATAGGCAGTGAAATAAAGGTCACTTTGCCAAAGTATGCCACAACGTGTGCAGGAAAGATTTGTATTAAACGGTTGAAATCCAAGAATTCAGTTCAAACAGTGGTATGAACCCGAGACCAATATTTAAATATTATTTTAATTAAGTTTCACTTTTTTTTTTCAAGTACAAATGAATTTTGTTTTCTATCAATTTATTATTGCAATAAAATTCAGAAAATTTATTTCCTAAACATTATGAATCAAATAAGAAAATTATAAACTTTTAAAATGTATGATTATGGCACTTACCAATCTTACAATCCCTGAAGAATTTTTCCACTGGATAATCCTTAGTGAAACCAACTCCTCCCATCCATTCAATGCTCTTTGATGTTGTCAAAGTTGCAACCTAAGCCACAATGGATTTAATATACCTGGTAAGCAAATTCTACCCAATAGATAATTGTGTACAATACAAGAAGACGGGACTACAATCTAACTTTTATAAAAATCTGTGCAGATTTGAAATTTTGTGACATCACAGCAGACTGCCGGCTGTATCCTAGATACAAAATGACTAACAATCGTAAGTTTGTAAAACTTATCAGCGACAGCTACAGATGTAGTGAGTCTGTTACAGTCACAAGACAGCTGCACAGATGTGTGTGCTATGAGATAATCAGTTATAAGTTTCTGATACCATAAACTATACATTTCTATCAATCACTTTTATTGCTATTGTAAATGTTCATTTAAGGATAAAACTACGATGGATTCAGCAAAGCAGTAGGTGATTTGAGTATTCGCGGAAATCTGCTCTAGATATTATACAAGAAACCAAAAGACAAATCATAAATTCATTCTTCATACCAACATTGTGTTATCAATGTCAGACATGGACACTAACTAAAGAACAAGGGAGAAAATTTACTACATGTGAAATGAGATGTCTAAGAAAAGCAACACATATAAAAGATCATATGAGAAATGAGGAGATTACAAGAACTGTTGAAAGAACATCAGTGCTTAAATATAAAGAAAAATAGAGATTGAAATAGTTTGGTCACCTAATATTCTTCTTCTGCGTTCATTCTCAAACTCCTGCAGATTAGCAGGATGTAGTCCGGAGAACGGAATGCGTTGTGTCATGGTTTACAGCATTGCTGTGATATCTGCGCCTTTTGGCCTGACACATCCGACTTCAGCATGGCTTTGGGTTACTGGCCCTATATGGGATGGGACAGCCAACTCCATCCCATAAGCTCCTTAGTTGCCTTTTATGACATGCGTGGAAGGTAAACAGTGTTGCTATTCTTTGCTCCCCTTTCGGGTCCCGGCACCACACGGGCGGGCCACCTAATGAGAATGAACCCTTATTGGCCAGCGGCAAGAGCATACAACATGAAAATGGAAACAGCAAGATACAGAGAAAGACCAAGAAGAAGGTGGATTGAAGGAGTTGCCAATATTATGATACGGCACAGTATCACAACCAATATTCTGACAGGACACAGTATTACATCATATTAAGTGACAAAAAGCAAAATCCACAAACTAGTCTAATTTACTTCACTAAGTTCTTTACTAAAATACGCTGCTAATGCTACTAAAATGCATCATTTCAATGATGTTTTTAGATGGATATTAAAATAGTCGGTACATCAATCAGTCATTAAAAACAAAACCAGTTCGAGAAATCAGTACCGCAGGTCACATTTACAGTTTGGTCATGTTTACAATTTGCTGCACTCACAACATAGGCCTAATGTTTTGCCACACTTGCTAAATTGGCCTAATGTTTACATTTTGGCACACTTGCGGCATGCACATTTTTTCATATGGTTAGGGTCTAATCCTGGCTCAATTGGGCGGAACAAACTGTTGAATTTGCAACAGGTTACTGCAACTGGTGTTAAAAACTAGAGACTGTAATATAAATGATTAAAACACAAAGTCAGTATATTGAAAAGTGTGACTTCCAGGACTCGCATACATACAGTAGGAGGCAACTAAGAAAGTTTTGGGGTGGAGTTGACCATCCCATACTATACACAGTCAAAGTGACTCAGAAGTCATGATGAAATCAGATGTGTCAGGTCAAAAAGCTCAAATATCGCAGCTAAGCTGTAAACCATGAGACAACACATTCCATTCTCTGTATTACAACCCGCTAATGTGCAGTAGTTTGAGAACTAGCACAGAACAAGACATGAATGTACATAGTTCATACCTCTGAGGCAAAGTATTTTATCATTGCAGCTTCCTTGACCACTGGAAGACCCATCTGGTGCATCCTAGCAGCATTGGACATCATGACTCGACCTATATGAATCTGTGTAGCAACATGGGCAATCTGATGCTGTATACCCTGTTGATGTAAGCACAAGTGATTAAACCTTTCTCAGTGGTAATCAATTATCAATGTAACCATTTTATGCTGGGTGACTGGAGAATCACCTACATTGGGACCGAAAAAGTCAGATGTGCCAACAGCACAAATACAATTTTGACACAATACATCTCCATTCTCAGAACTACCTCCTGCTGAAGATATAATAGAAAATATTTTCTTGGTGCACAATAGATATCCAGGGAAAGTTTGAGAACAAAAGCTAAACAAAAAGGCCTCTCATGCCGTGCAACATTCTAGTATCATGCAGTGCAACATTCTAGTATCATGCAGTGCAACATTCTAGTATCTAGGTTCTGATCATCAGTCACATCTGTGACTCCACGAGATCAAGCTGAAAAATGAGATTTAGTCATGGTTAGACAACATGTGAAAAATAAAACAGCAAAATTTGAAACAAAATATTACAGATAAATCCTCATACCTTGGGCCAAGATCATCAATATTGCCATTCTAAGAGAAATGAGTGTAGAAGAAAACTTGCAAAACATCATGGTTTTTCCCAAAAAAACTACAGTATTTTGGCCGTATCAAATACAATGACAGCCTAGAGAAGACCATAATAGAGGGAATGATGCCAGGGTGATGAACAAGAGGCAGGCTGAGAAGAAGATGAATGCAAGACATCAAAGACCACCTGAACATGACAGTAAAAGAAACAGAAAGACTGGCTCAAGATTTCACAGAAGTTTCAAAAGGCCATGATGCCTGCTACATCCTATTCAGGATATGCTATCTGATGATGATGATTAGGAAGCATTTCTCTCACGAGTGTTGTCTGGGCCCAAATGGTGAGCAAAGAACAATAACAATAAAATCACACGTCTACGATGACATTGAAATCAGACATGTTGAAGATGACATTGAAATCTGTCTATAATGACATTGAAAAAGACATGTCTACGATGAATTTAAAATTAGACATGTCTACAATGACACGTAAATCAGACATGTCTACGATGACATGTAAATCAGACATGTATATCATAACATTCAGTTATTTACCTGAAAATCATAAATCCTTCTTCCAAACTGCTTCCTTTCACGAGTGTACTCAACCGCATGATTAAAACAGCCCTGTGCTAGCCCCAGCATCTGAGAATGAAAAATAGACATGTAACAATAGACTTGTAGCAATAGACTTGTAAAAATAGACTTGTAACAATAGACTTGTAAAAATAGACTTGTAAAATAGACATAGCAATAGATGTGCAACAATAGACTTGTAATAAAAAAAATTGCACATTTAACTCTTCCTTTCTTCTTCTGCATTCATTCTGAAACTCCTGCAGATTAGCAGGATATAGTCCAGAGAACAGAATGTGTTGTATCATAGTAATTTTTGATTGTTAAATGTTGTGTATATATATATTTATATACTGTATATATATATATTTTATATATATATATCGAAATTGTCATGTACTTGTGGTACCTATACCTACAAAATAAATAAATTTTCTCTTAATTTTTAATTGCAATAGTTTTATTTTATGGCATATTGGTACTTTATTTCTTGTGGGTACATATTTTCATATTATGAGGTTGATAGGTATGGAGACGACTGTGACTGAACTCCACTTTCATATTGCACTCATAATTACTGCACAAACATTTGTAACGTACTACAGCTCTCTCATTAGGTTTAATTACTAGAAAGCAGACTGGAATATGAACCTGCAATAAACATTTATATTTAATAAAGATCTGACTAGACAAAAATACTCTTGTCTAAACTGGCAGGACTGCTAGCAAAACATTTTTGTCATAATTAACCTCCATCGAGGCCAACTCCTTCAGGTGGAGATAGGCTTAGTCCAGCCAACAGAGACTGAAAACTAAGATTGGTCCAGCCACCTCTGACTTCGAGCATGCACACAGTCCTGCCCAAGCAATGACTGGTACTGATGTCTGAGATACCAGGCTGAGAGGCACACCAGTAACTATGGTATCATTCAGCACAACTAGATAACATGTCTTCACAACAAAATACTTGCTGTGTAAATGTGTTAAACTTTGAAATAGAAGAAGACATAATTAACTGGTAAAACAACACATGGATGAAGATGAAACTGGTATAACAACACATGGATGAAGATGAAACTGGTAAAATAACACATGGATGAAGATGAAAGTGGTAAAACAACACATGGATGAAGATGAAAGTGGTAAAACAACACATGGATGAAGATGAAAGTGGTAAAACAACACATTGATGAAGATGAAAGTGGTAAAACAACACATGGATGAAGATGAAAGTGGTAAAACAACACATGGATGAAGATGAAAGTGGTAAAACAACACATGGATGAAGATGAAGGTAGTAAAACAACACATGGATGAAGATGAAAGTGGTAAAACAACACATGGATGAAGATGAAATTGCTCAGTAAAGTCACTCTTGTATGACACATGGTTACTAAAAAAACTGATACTTGTAACCTGAGCAGCAATCCCTATACGGCCACTGTTTAACATCTCAATTGCATATTTGTAGCCCTTGCCAAATTCACCAAGAATATTATTCTCAGGGACCTGCAATAAATATGAACCATATATTGATCTACATAATTGTCTTGTTCATTATATGGAAAGATAATTCAAAATGTACATAACAGTTTTTTATTAACATATTAACACAACACAAGATATAAAACTGCAACAACTGGGAAGGTATCAACTTTCTAGATTTGATAATCCACAAAAACTGGCATTTATAAGTCCATGATAATCTTCTTCTGCATTAGTTCTCGTCTTGATTCTTGGTTAGAAACCTGTATCATGGTGCATGTGATATTCCCATAAGTGCCCCTCTCTTCATTCCAGCAGCAATCCAAGAGTATGCAGACTCAAAGTCTGTCAGATGTTGATTATGTGATATGCAGATTCAAAGTCTCAGTCAGATGTTGATTATGTGATTATTCAGTCTCAAAGTCCCAATCAGATGTTGATTATGTGATCTTCACTCAAAGTCCCAATCAGATGTTGATTATGTGATCTTCACTCAAAGTCCCAATCAGATGTTGATTATGTGATCTTCACTCAAAGTCCCAATCAGATGTTGATTATGTGATTATTCAGTCTCAAAGTCCCAATCAGATGTTGATTATGTGATTTTCAGACTCAAAGTCCCAATCAGATGTTGATTATGTGATTTTCAGACTCAAAGTCCCAATCAGATGTTGATTATGTGATTTTCAGACTCAAAGTCCCAGTCAGATGTTGATTATGTGATATTCAGAACCTTCCAAAGAGGAAACACTGTCTTCCCTCACCCCTAGTTACCCCCATTTCCATCACACTTTGTATGTGTATGCTATAACCTTACATCGATGGTAGGCATCCATGTTACCAAACAGCACATTCAGTATATCACATACACTGGTTCAATTCCCGTTAGTATCAATAATTTTTTATTTATCCACTTGATGCTAATTGAATTTACTTGTATAAGCTATTATTTTAAGCAACATTGTACAAATAACTATGTTATTTATGTTTACAAGAAGACCTATTGATTCTTGTAGTATGAATACGGATATTATATGTTTGTGTTACTGAGGACACTTCAATACTTGTACGGATGTTTGTTGTTGTTGTAATAGTTCTTGTCTCCACTGGTCTGGTCTGTGATTTGAGTACACAATTTGAATTTCTTGACAAAATCGTGTCTTTTTTTGGAGATGCGGTTAGTCAAATACGGAAAAATCTGTTTACTAAATTTGCCAGTCGCTTCGGTGCCGCTGGAAGGGATCTGGTTAAATTTCATTAGTCTCAAGAATGTTTAATTTATCCTCTTGCTTCCCACTTGAATTTACTTGTATAAGCTATTATTTATGCTTACAAGAAGACCTATTGACCCTTGTAGTATGAAAACAGATGTTATGTTTGTGTTACTGAGGATACTTCCAACAGACTCTTCATCATCCGCATTTATTCTCAATCTCCTACAGATTAGCACATAATTGTCAACTTATTTTTTCATTAATTCTTATTTTTACAATGTATATGTGTATTTTAATCAAAATGTCAGTATTTAGCACTAAAAGACTTTTTTCTTATTTTTTGGCCCATAAACACACATCATGTGTGCGATGTAAAAAAAATATCCACATTAGTAGTAATTATGGAAATTCAACACCAAATAACATTTTTTTTAATTAATTTTTTTGGCCCGAAATCCATATCAATATGGAAAATCTGTACTAGTTGACATTTATGGATTAGCAGGATGTAGTCCAGAGACTGGAATGCATTTGTCATCGTTGAGAATTGGCTGCATTATCTGAGACTTTCAGCCTCACACACCCAACCTCAGTTTATCTTTTGGTTCACTTGATCTTTTATGGGATGGAACAGCCAACCCGACCTCAAAATCTCAGTCGTCTCTTGCAACATTCATGGCAGATCAGTGTTGCTATTCTTTACTCCAATTTCAGGCTCCAGCATGGGCATGATAATAGACTAAGAAATTGGTGAAAGATGTTGCTTTCTAAAAAATTTCACAAGGTCTCTGATGGTCACTGGTTATTTTTTTATCAGATGAGCAATGAAAACGGACAATGCTATCAGTTACAAACATGTGATTTCATAGTACTTGTTACATTGTGCAGCAGTTTGCAGAGATACTATAATAACTGCACCCTCTATTACATTTCTATAGTATGGGTCAAAGGGTATAAGCCCACAGACACCTGGATCAGCAACCAACCAACAATTACATTTCTATTGTTTAACCATAAGGTCTACCTGTTTAGCTAGAATGCAGCCAGCACCGAGGGCAGTCACTTGGAGATGGATCTGGGCTTTGGTCAGCTCTGTTTTTAATAACTACATCTTAAACCACAGCATAAATAAAATACCATATAACCCAATACAATATTACCTTGACATTATCAAATGTGACAGAGCAAGTACTGGATGCCCTAATACCAAGCTTGTCTTCTTTCCTTCCAATAGAAACCCCTTCGGTATTTCTGTCTACGATGAAGCAAGTGATTCCTTTGTAGCCCTTCATAAGTCAGAAGAAATGTACAAAAACAATTTATTTTATTAAATGATAGCGAATTATTGGCATATTTGTACATCTGGTGAAATGGGGAAAACACCAAAGAAATCCAACATTGATGCAACATAATAAACCGGATCTTAGGACAGATGTCTCCTATTTTCAAAAACAAACATGTGAACATGAACACCAAAAACAAACATGTGAACATGAACACCAAAAACAAACATGTGAACATGAACACCAAAAACAAACATGTGAACATGAACACCAAAAACTGCACTATATAAAATGATCATCATAGACACTAACAACGAAAGGCAAAAGAAAACTTGCTACAACTGAAATTACTTGTCTGAGAATTCTCAGAGTAGTGATAAGAGATGGAATCAGAAATGAAAACAGAAGACTAACAAACACAATGACAATCTTGGATTACATCAGAAGACAACAGATTAAGTGCTTTTCACATGCTTCATAACTGCCCAAAAAATGGATACCGAAGAAACAAGTGAAGATGACAACTTTGTTTCTTCGGTAAGAGAGACAGGATCAAGTCATTCTAGCGGTTCATATATTTACAGTTTGGTCTTTTTTGTAGATTTTTCTGTTTCTTGAAAAAGGTCCCAAGAGGACCACAACGTAGAAAATTGTCCTGTTTTGTTTTATTGCATGTTTTTTATATACCTTTTCATCTAAATTTGTTCATAGTTAGGTATTCTCAGTAATCTGTTTATCTAATTTTGCATTACTATTTGTTACTTCGGTTACTGCGGCACCCTCCACTTTGTTGGACACCCTCCGACCATTTGGTTATTTATATAGTAAGGTCTTCAACAAGGTTCATGTCTTTTAATATGTCCAAAATAGTTCAGCTGATAACTAGTCCCTAATCCGCATAATTACTTTTAATTATTGATATCCCTTCATTTTCTTCCACATTCATTCTCAAACTCCTCAAGATTAGCAGGCTATAGTCCTGAAAATGGAATGCGTTGTCATGGTTTAAAACATAGCTGTGATATCTGTGCCTTTCAGCGTGACACATCTGACTTCAGCATGGCATCTGAGCCATTTTGATTCTATATGGTATGGGACAGCCAACTTACTTCAAAAACCGCCTTAGTCACCTCTTACGGCATGCATGGACGATAAACAGTGCTACCCCTACTATAGCTAGTAGTTTGTCAGTGTCCTACTATCTTATCTGCAAAGACCGATCATATTTCCTCAATAAAATACAGATCTATATACTTACATCTGTAGGCTTAGCATTGGCCATCACTAGAAAGACACCAGCATGTTCTGCATTGGTTATCCAAATTTTTGTTCCATTTAGAATATAGTAACCTCCTTCGTGGACAGCTGCTGTCTTCAAGGAAAATGCATCTGATCCAGACTCTGCCTCTGACAAGCAAAAACTACCAATCTAAATGAAATAAATATTTTTATGAATTAGGCATTCAAGTCAACCTCACAGCACATGAGGAAGTATGCATTGCTAATGCAACAAACAAACAAACACACAAACAAACAAACTCAAGATAGCTATGATGTTTTGTCAAGACAAAACTGGCTCAGGTGAGATGTATAAATTTTGCATGTCACGTGATTCTATGGCTGGGGGTATGCCTATTGGCCTGCATCTATGCTTGCTTGGGAAGGACTGTGGACCTGCTCAATTTAAGGGATAGTCCAACCAATCTTAGTTTCCAGCCTCTTTTGTCTGGACTAAGCTCAATTCTCACTTCAGGGAAATGGCCTCGATGGGGGCTAGCTCAGGTAATAATGATGTTCTCAAATACGGCTCAAAAGACACAGAGGATTGACTTCATCATACTCAAGATTCCCCACATGTACATCATCTTTAACACAGCAACATGCAGCTAGCATAAAGCATTGTTCAGAGAACATAACACAGAGAACATAACACAGAATGTAACACAGAGAATGTAACACAGAGAACATAACACAGAGAACGTAACACAGAGAATGTAACACAGAGAATGTAATACCATGACTCAAACAATAACCCCTCGAAATCTTTAAAAAATAAACTTTTAGACAAGAAGTCACTGCTAAATTGAAAACTCACAACCTCATGAATACAAGGAAAATGACTTGACAACTTCACCACATAGATTTAGACTACAGCAGAATCATAAATGAGTGAACCAATATTAGGATGATTTGTGGAGGATGGTTTTGGACTGAGTCCTGTGGAGAGAGACTTTGATTGCACAACAAGACATAACATGCTCAGCTCATTTTTTGTGCTGGATCTCTCTTATAACAGGACAATGGTCCTACTAAATATGAGTGGTGATGCTGTCTTATTTATGTCAATTGCCTGACACATCCGTTTCATCATTGGTAACTAATATGTTCAATGTATTTACTACTTTCAATGAACATTGGATGTCTGTAACCATATTGCTAGTAGAGTAAGGCAGCCGTACGAGAGAACTGGTTCTCACACTTACACACTATTCACCAAGAAAGTGTATCAATATATTGATCTGACAGTCTTGTTAAAAGCTATTCGCTCAGAAGATTCTCAAGTGTGAATCATAGTTGCTCTCAAGACTACGCATGATTGGTGTAAAGATTGGAACATTCCATAAAGAGAAATATAATAGATATACGAAGCGATTGTTAAATCGACATCAAACTGGAACAATCACATTCTGATGAATTTATATAGATGAGGATTGGAGCAGATATGATCTTGTCCAGTATGAGCTGATTATAACATGTTATCATAACTTTTAACTTTATCACAGAAACAACTAATCTCTAGTATAGAATTCAAAGAAGCTGCATAGCCCAGTGGTTAACACACTGGCTTCTCATACGAGTGTAAGACAAGGTGACTCCTGGGTTGACCCAGTCTTAATTGGGTATCGGATTAATCCAAAAAGTAAAGACTACGAGGGAGAGGAGATGACCACCACCCTCATATAGCAGATCCACTGAAATGTGAGATCGTTAACATCTCTCACCCCTACAGCGTTAATAAATGCTATGGGTTAACTTTATTTTTACTTTACTGGTATAGAATAAACTGTAACCGCTGTTCAATCTGAGCATCAGCCATTATTTTAATTACTTCTTCACAATTTAACATGTCTACACAGCAAGTCCAATTTTCTTAATAAATATTGCTATATTTGAAAGCTCCTCAGTACTCCCATATACCATCATTTAATATGTCTATGCTTTCTAATAAGTCTGATTAATAAATATTGCTATATTTGAAAGCTCCTCAGTACTCCCATATACCATCATTTAATATGTCTATACTTTCAAGTCTGATTAATAAATGTTGCTGTATTTGAAAGCTTCTCAATGCTCCCATACAGCTTTCTGTGGATATCCATCTCCGTGGGCCCCAATCGAGGCCAACTCCTAGAAGTGGAGATAGGGCTTAATCCAGCCACCAGAGACTGGGAACTAAGATTGATCAGGTCATCGCTGACATCGAGCAGGCCCAAGCAAGCACTGGTGCTGAAGTTGGAGATACTAGACCAAGAGACGCACCAGCTAACAAGGAATCAGACAACATGATTTGATAACATCTCTCCTTTTTAATCGCTAAAAAAACCTTTACCAACCTTTTAAAAATGCTTTGGACAACATGATCTTTCTACTTCTTCATCATTCATTCTCAAACTCCCACTGGATCTTTCTTGTAGCAGGACAATAGCCCTACCAGATTTCCAGCAGGATGTAGTCCAAAGAATGGAAATGTGTTGTGTCACTGTTTTATTTGCATCAATGCCTGACACATCCGTCTTCGGTGGAAACACGATGATTGAACTCAGGTTTCTGTGAAATAGCAAACCCAAATATGTCATTGTACTGGTTCTTTCAATTTTACTATTTTATAGTAAATGAAATGATTGTAGACTCACCATCAAAGCCAACTCCTTAAAGTGGAGATGGGGCTTAGTCCAGCCAACAGAGGCTGGAAACAGATTGGTCAGGTCATCCCTGACATTAAGCAGGATCACAATCCTGCCCAAGCAAGCACTGGTGCTGAAGTCGGAGATTTTTATGTTCTGGTTCTTTCAATTGTGTTATTGTATAGTAACTGAAATTACTGTAGACTCACCATATTTGTAGCAAGCTTAGGCAAATACTTCTGTTTTTGTTCTTCTGTGCCAAGTTTAACAATTAACATGTTGACCAATGTGTTCTGGACATCACACAGCACACTAACAGATGGATCCACTTTAGCAAGCTCCTCAATGACAATTGTTGACACAAAAAAGGTTGAGTTTGTACCACCATATTCTGAAGGGATCTCTATTCCTAAAAGCTTTAGAAGATACAATTTGAAAATTACAGGTTGTTTAGAAAACATTCCTGTATTACGTTGTGTTATATTTTTTACAACAAAACAAATCAACTCAAATACAGTCATCCCTCAGTTAATAAGGACCAGAACCGGTCGCAATAAGTGAAAAACCGTGAAGTAGTGTCATCCTCTCATTTTTAACACACGTACATTTTTTGTGCATGTATAATATCAATAAGTGTATATGAAACCATATAAGTGCATATGTTATCATTAGAACATTAAAGAATAGTTTCAAACATGTAAATAAAATATTAATAGTATAAATAACATACATAAAATAATGTATAAATAATATAAATATGATACGTGTGTGTAACATACGTAGATGTAATTAAAGTGTACATACTGTAAATATGTTTTCATAAATTTGCAATGTACTGAGGCCACGATAAATGAACCGCAAAGTAGCAAGGGATGACTGTATCTTCATCATTATTTAATTCTCAATTTTACTGTAGTTTTTCTTGAAAGCCGAGATGATTTTCTACATATCCCTGACATTTTCAAGATAATAAATGATTTGTATGATATTCTGAATGCATTTAAATTTGTAAAAGCAATTCTTGACAAACAATTGTTTTTATGCATTTTTAAAAGGTGTATTTTTCTCATTTTGCTTCACTTTAGTTAGTTTTCTACAATGAAATATTTAGTAGTGATGTTACTTTAGTTTATTTCTGCATTTATTTTTGTTAAAATATACTCCTTCCCCTCCAAAAATCATATTATAGAAAAATGGGCACTATGTCCATAGAAACATTAATATACCACTTTTTTAAAAATGGTTTAATTTTTGGGAATACTTGAACCTAACACACTTGAAATATCATGTAATCATATTTTTATCATGGAAAATCTTAAATGGTGTAAAGGTAAAGATAGGTCCCATGGCAGCAACCTGCCATCAGGGATGATGATAATTCTTTATGTACTAAGCCGCAGCAACTATTAAGTGGGGTGGCCAGTTCCCTTCCCTGCTGTCTTTACCTCCCCTAACTCTTGTCTCAGGTACTAATTTACAGCTGAGTCAACTGGAGAAGTGGTTGTGTCAAGTGAATTTTTTTGCCGACCATGGTTTCAAACCTGTAACCCAGTGATAGCAAGCTCACTATCAACTAGGCTAAAAATGGTGTAATTAACCAGTTTCAAATATACAATCCTCTGCAGCTCGCAAGCCTTTGCCATGTTGTCAATTTGGGACTGCAGGATGGACTATGTGCCACTAGTGGAGCATCATCAGTGAAGAGAAGTTCTGAATGAGTATTTTTATTTTTTCCATCTTGGCTCTGAGACATGCTAAGTTGAAGAGTTAGTTAGTCGTCGGATCATCATCACTGCAAATTGGACACGTCCATAGTTGCTCCGATCTCTCCTTGAGTGTATCCGCCATTACACTTCTGCTGACAGTACAGGTCCTATGCTGGTTGACCATCATTCTTCTGTGCCCTCCAAAAAATGTTCACTTCTAGCAACACCGCATTTCAAACCCTGATCTTTAATCCTGGCCATTGAAAAGCAATTATCATCCACACTAGTCTCACTCTCATGTGCTATATCTCTTAAAAAGTTCAAAACGTCAGCTCAATCCATTGCTCCATCGCCCTGTGTCACAATCGTGCATGACGCCAGTTCATTTGCTCTTTCATTGCCTCGAACACCCACATATACTGGCACGAAAATAAATGTAACAATTTTCAACCTCGCTTTTCTCAAGGCCTCAATCTACTGCTTGCGAACAAGACTCACTTGTACCTTCCTAATCATACTCATAGAGTCACTCAAGATACAGACATGCATCACCTTCTGTGTGCATAAAACTGTGTGCATACAGTTGAAAATATTGCAACTGTATGCACACAGATGAAGAGTGATCCTTTGTAAAAGTGTGGATGAAAATGTCACCTTTTGCATCTTTGTTTCATCATGTTTCAGAAGCGCTGTGAAGAAAATTCCAAAAAGGGTGGGAGCTAGGACACACCCCTGCTTTACTCCAGTCATTACTGCAAAGCTACCAGATGTATTGCCCTCGAATGATACATTTGAGCGCATGTTTTCATGAAAGGAAGTAATCAAGTATAGTAATTTTGGTGGACAAACAGTAAATTTTAGAATTTTATATAGAACTGGTCTGCTAACAGTGTCAAAAACCTTAGTTAGATCCACAAAAGCCATAAAGAGTGACTTCCTATGTTTAAAACATTAAATATAAAATAAACGATAATATAAAAACAAAACAGCTGAAACACAATGATAGCAAATGTACCCCATTGTCATGAAGAGCTTGAATAATTTCTGGTCTCATCTGACTGTTCTTATCCATCTCTGCAACATATGGCTGTATCTTGTCCAAAGCCAAGCGTGCCACTGTATATGCAAATAAGTTAACAAAATAGAACTTACTAAGTTCAGAAAGGACATACCTGGAATATATCATTATTTAAGACTTCAGATTAGTAAAATACTGAAGCATTGTATAGTTGTTAGTGAACTGGTTGCCTAACATAGTTGTTCACAGCCTTTCAAAACTTCTGTCGATCTTGAGCTAGTCTTTCTGCTTCTGTTATTATCATGTTCTGGTGATCTTTGATGTCTTGCATCCATCTTCTTCTTGGTCTGCCTCTTGCTTGTCTCCCTGGTATCATCCCCTCCATTGTGGTCTTTTCTAGGCTGCCATGGCGTTAAATATGGACAAAATATTGTAGTTTTCTGTAAAGAACCATGCTGTTTAGTCAGTTTTCTTTCTTTTTATATATATAATAAAATGTAAAAATATTATCAGAGAAAATTAATAAACATACAAACTGAATACATAAAATACCTGAATCTTTCATTTGTTGCTCCTCTGGAGACAATAAATCAGATGGGAGTTGGAAGTTGAAGGCATTCTCAGCATGCAAATTTGCAACAATGGATGAGACAGTTCTAGGTACAGCAGGTGTTAGGTGGATACACCGCTTTGAAATGTTTACTCTGTGTATGCATTCCGCTCTCACTAATACCTATAAAGATCATGTTTCATTAAATTTTCAGTCATTGTTACAAGAAATTCAGATTTTTAAAAAGTATTTAAATACAAAACATTATAGTAGTTCATCATCAAGTGCCGTGCCGAATGGTGTTGGTGATCATATCTCCTCTCCATGTACATCGATCTACAACTGTTTATAAAGACAAATAATGGAGGGCTGAGTACTTGGAAAGAGGAGAAAGGGTAGACCAAGAAGACGATGGACTGACGACATTAAAGATAACATGAATACATCATTGGAAACAAGAACAAACAGGATGCAAGCCGCATCGTCCAAGACAGAGAGGGGTTCAGAGAGTTCATTAGGAAGACAACGTTCTGGAATGAATACGTCCCATGACAGACATCGATCACCCATATATGTCATCATCTCTGTTGGTGTCATCAATCGAAGCCATTTAGTCAAACTGTACAATATCTTTTCCCTTCTATTCATGATTAGGAAACAGCATTATGGAAGTTGAACATTTTCAAAAGTACTGAGCTCACAAGCTCATCAGCCATTTATGAGAATATACTGTATATGCCTACTGTTAATTATGAGCATATACTGTATATGCCTACTGTTAATTATGAGAATATACTGTATATGCCTACTGTTAATTATGAGAATATACTGTATATGCCTACTGTTAATTATGAGAATATACTGTATATGCCTACTGTTAATTATGAGAATATACTGTATATGCCTACTGTTAATTATGAGAATATACTGTATATGCCTACTGTTAATTATGAGAATATACTGTATATGCCTACTGTTAATTATGGATTCTTCAAATTTGTCTAGAAAGAATACACTTTCCTCTTTCTTCTCTTTCCTATGTGACAACTGGAGCCTGCACTTTTAGTTCAAGGTGCAAAGAATAGGGCTACTGTCTTCTTTCTAGGCATGTCAGAATAAGGAAAGTTGGGGGATAGGCACAACCTGTCACTTGTCATAAAATCATTGTCACATCTTGTTTCAATTTCTGACGCAACTACAGATCAACTCTTCACTGTAACCTTTGTTCTAGTTTCGAGGTGTTACCTAATCTTTGCAGTGTGACTGCAGAAGTTGTCATTAAAATTAAAGTATGTTTTTTGAAACAGAATACTAATGTGGCATTAGCATTTAAATTAGGGAGGGGGTAAGAGTTAGGATCAGTTATAAATTAAAAAATGAATTAGTTATAAAAGTTATAATTATAAATGTGGTTGATATATTTTGCGTAGAGAGATGTGACGTCACGTCATCCATTAATTTTATACAGCATCCATTATTAAAACGGAAATCCGTAACATCTTCTAGTTAAAAATGTAAACAGTGTGTGCTATTTATAGCACAGTGAAGAGTTGATCCGTAGTTTTACCCAATTTCTTACGTTTGCATTCTATCAGATAATCCACAGCCTGTCACTTGTCACAAAATCATTGCCACATCTTGTTTCAATTTCTTACTTTTGCATTCTATCGTCACATCTTGTTTCACCATTTTCTTACTTTTGTATTATATTGCATAATCACCATGGACATAACGAAGAGATGAGGCCTTGCATCTTTTATTTATCATTTTGTCACAAACTCCAATGTGATGTTGAATGGTAAATGTGAACATCAATATAATATAATATCCTCAACTGTCAATGGTTTCCGTTCTTGATCATATTTTTTTGTGTGGTATATTAACTTTTCTTGATAAAGGCCTTTTGGTTGAAACGCTGATTTGTGTGTGTTATCGTGTGTGTTATCGGGCTGAAGTAAATTATAGTTCTCCGCTGTGACCTTTGCTCTAGTTTCGAGGTGTTACCTGACCTTTGTTGTGTGATTTGGCAAGCTTACGGGTAAGTACTTAGAGTAAGGTTAGGATTAGAAATAATATTTCTAATGTGTGCGCGCACCTCACTCCGTGTATAGCGGGCAGAAATACTGATTGCTCACCACAAATAATAGGAAATTGTCAAAAATGTGTAAATTGTAAAACAAACAGATTATGCATAAGTTCATCTGTCTAGATTTGAACTCAAGTGAATATCGGATGTGACGTCAAGGCAGCAATTATTTTGATTGGTGTTACACGGGAATCCATGACGTCGGATAGTTAAAATTGTCAACAGTGTGCTTTTTATAGCACAGAGGAGAACTAATCTTTACTTTCACCGTTTCCTGTGATCAAAAATTCATTATGACTGATGTTGTTCCATAAATCCATGATTTGCCAATTTGTTTAGGCATGCCGCATCAACAATAATTTATTTCTGTGACCATCACACAAAAAAGAGGTGGGCGCATCTTAAGTTTCGTCCACCGTTGTGATCTTTGCAGTGTTAGATAAGCTGCATAAAATAAGAGATTTTGGTAAAGGGGGGGGGGAGAGGAGAGACGGTGAGATGAGTGTTTGACTGTTTAGAATTAATAATTAATTCTCTAAGTATTCTGGTCTAATGTCTAATGCGTTATTTACAGCACAACGATGGACGGAACTTAATTTTTACACCAAGTTTCAATAATTATCATGCATACCCATGATAATATCCTCTTTAATTGGATCAAAGACATTTTCACATATCAACTAATTTTCGCGAACAACTATGTTTCGTTTCGTAAAATGTATATTAGTCTATGTTATTAAATAACTAATGTCAGCATTGCCAAGTCGTTTCGTTAAAAAAGCACTAGTCTCGTGAACGCACTAAATGTTGTTCGAAAAAGCACTACAAAAAACACATTATCATTAAAACGTAACATCAAAATGTATTAATATCAGTTAACTTTATAATTAATGCTATTCTAAATATGAGATATCACAGATATTGCTTCTGCTATTGTCTATAGATGTTTTGTGCTAAGTATTGTTGAAGAGGTGCATTGAATACTGTAGGGAAATGAACTAATCTCCAACAGTGGACACAGACTCAAACACAACTAGAAACAAAGAACGAACCAGAACCCATAATAGAAGTACGTTGTATAATTAAGAACTTAAAAACTGGCAAGTCGCCAGGGTGCGACTAATTGGTTGCTGAATTGATACAAGAAGGAAGAGAACACAGTGTCCAAGTCTATCATGTCCTCTGTGTTAAGATCTGGAAAAGTGAAATATGGACAAAAGATTGGAAAGGATCAGTATATAGGCCTATACTACTTTTAAAGAAGGTCGGGTACAATACAATAATCAGTGGACAAATCACGTGACAAAATACCAATTTAAAAAAATGCATATGCTATTGCACTATCTCGGAAACTTAAAACGTCGTAACTTATAATAACGATCTAGCGATTTGCGAGCAATGAACTGACCATCCACCGCCCAATCAGTGTGCAACCAGATTGTCGAGTGGTCAGGGGTTCTCATCGCGCAACGTGTCGAATATTGGATGCCTCGGTATATGCGACTTTATCGGAATTTCGTTCCGTTTAATTATGTTTGCTGTCTGTTCCGTAGAAACCTGTCCACTGATTCTTGTATTGTACCGAATGTCGATTTGAAACTCTGCACAAATTAGGCATATAGAACAATTGCACTGATCAGTCATTCTATCAAGATACTTCTCAATATAATCATGAAAAGAATGGAACAACATATGAATAGAGAAATAAATACAGGCCTAGTTCAGGCAGGTTTTAGATAGAACAGAGGTACTAGATATCAGATCTTCAACATGAGAAATATAATACAGAAATGCAGAGAGTTTAATACAGATATATACACTTGTTTCATCGACTACTCAAAGGCATTTGACTGCGTAAAGCACCAAAAGTTATGGAACGTAATGGAAAGCCCACCATCTCATATCGCTCATTAAAATGCTTTGTTCGGGAACAACAGACTTCTGTCGGCCTCGAGGGAGAAACATATGGCTTGTTTGATGTCCAGAAATGCATTCTCTCACCACATCTGTTCAAAATATACGCAAAAAAACATCATGAGAAATGTACGATAATACCTACGTTATGAACAGTTTCAATTCCATAATATAGGAGGACACGAAATCCCAGAAATTAGGTATGCAGATGACACCACACTAATACCAAGGAACCACACAAGTTTAGAACACATGATTATGTCAGTCAAACATCGTATAAGGGCACGCAATCTTTTTTCCTAAATGCACAAAAATAATGCATATAACCAGAAATAAGCTCACACCTATAATATCATTGATAAAGAACAGCTAGAATATGTGAATAACTTCTGTAACTATTTAATAACAATAATGTCGGGTCAACCACCAACATAACAGGAGATTGCTCTGCAGAGATCAGAAAGAGATTAGCAATGGCCATACAACAAACATCACAGATTAATAATCTATCGTAATGGGCAAATATAAAAACAAAGTTACAAATGTTAAGAAGCTATATCATTCCATTGGCAAAACATGGTTGTCAGACGTGGGCACTTACATCTGCACTAGAAAATAAAATATCGGCATTTGAAAAGAAATGTTATAGAAAAGTCATAAGAATAACATGGACAGAAAGATAACCAACGCACATGTCCGCAAATATTTGATCGATGAATAGGCCCTATAGAAGAGAAATGGTCAGAATACTGAGATTTAGAGGAGAGCTTTGTTGATCTTTGCTTTTGTCAGGATGGGATATTTATCAGTGATCTAGATGGCAAGATCGTCAGCAAACAATGATTTTAACACATTGATATGTTTCGCTAGATCATCAATGAAAATGAGGAAGATTGTTCAGCTTAAAGGAGAGCCATGAGACTGTTCATCCTCCAGTGTTCTTTTCCGGGAAAGTTTACTGGCATAGCTGGTGACTATGGTTCTGTTTGTTAGGAAGGCATGTATCCATTTAAACATCTTCCCACCTATTCTCATTCTGTTCATCTTTAGCAGGAGTCACTTTCTCCAAATGTTATCATAGACTTGCTCAAGGTCAATTAACACTCTAAAGTGGTTTTTTTCTTATTGGAAACCATCCCTCACATTTTGTGTGAATCTGTAGAGGGTCATTGTGGGATATTTGTGCCTGAAGCCCACCTGGTTATTATCTAGATAGACATGATCATCCAGCCACCAGTGTAGTCTGTTGTTAACCATTCACTCAACCAGCTTGCCTGTGCATGAGGTGAGGGATATGAGCCTATAACTTCTTGATGTTCCTGCCGGTTTTCCTTTCTTACGAATGTGGTTGATGGTTAATGTGAGCCATGCTGGGGGCAATTGTACATCCTTACATATTGTATTAATAAGTTAGTAATGGAGTATTACTTCTGCCTTTGGTCCCAGCTTACATATCATTTCATTTTGAACTTGATCTGGTCCTGGAGCTTTGTTTCTAGCAAGTTTCCGTATTGCCATGTTCAGTTCTTGTATGCTGAATAGTTCATTGAATGCAGATATATTGTTCTGATATTTGTTAGGTGTTACACTTTTTGTAAGTATTTTGTATACTTTCTTCCTTTGTTGTGATTTGTTAACATTTGCATAGAAATTGTTGAATTAATCTGCTTTCTTGATAGGTGCTGTTATTTCATTGCCACAACCATCTACCATGGGTGTTGAATTTGTCTTTTATATTTTCCCTCGAGATTATGCAAGAGTTCCCAGGCTTTATTTCCTTCCCTTTTTAGATTTAGTTTGCTACATTTGTCTCTCCAGGTCTTTTGTTTGTTTTCCATTGCGATATATCTTATTTATGCTGTCCATTTGTTGTAATCTATTTTGTTTAAGGTGGTCAAGTGTTTCTCAACCTTGTTGCTAGCTTTCTCATCTCTTTGAATGCTTCAGCTAGATCAGGTGTCCAATAGTGTTTGTTTTTCTTGACCTTTCCCCTTGAACTTTACACTTTTAGCGGATGCTAAAATTATGGTGCAGATTTTGCTGTATGTTACGTTCATGAATCGAATCGTCTCTCTGGTTACGTTCATGTTAGCTTTTCTGCTGATTTTTCTTCATTTTCTTCATGGCATTACAAGTACATTTAGCCATTCCTATTCTTCTTTTAACCTATGTGTCACATCTACTATCATTTGTGATTATGTGTTCAAGATATGTGTAATGCTCCACTTGTATTATCTATGTCATGCATTTTTATGTTTAGCACCTGTTGCTCTGCAATTTTTCTGTCATGGTTTTTGTGTGTGGCTGTTTGTATCTAGTCCATATTCATTCCTAGATTTATTAACATGATCTACTAGTCTTTGTAGCTCCTGTGTTCTTTCTGCTAAGACGATTGTCATCTGTCGCAGATTGTTTATTATTTTCCCCCTGATCTTGAGTCCTGGCATTTAGAAGATTGTTAAATGTTGATACGAAGCTATTCCACTATCAAGCTAACATCACTGATCTGACAGATCAACACTTATCGACACATGTACCAATCATATTTGTAGGAATTAATGAGACATCTTGAAGTATCTGTCACAGTTTAATCCTCTATTGCATGAATTATGTTTTATTTGTATAATTTTTATTGTGATCTCAAAGTTACGGTACTGGTCAGAACATGCTACTTTTAAAATCGACAACCTTTTATCAGCCTATAGCCCATTAGTAGCGCCTATTGTCACTTTACAGTGGCATTGGTCATACTATATGATGATATAATATATCTAGGACCTACTATATGATGATATAATATATCTAGGACCTACTATATGATGATATAATATATCTAGGACCTACTATATGATCATATAATATATCTAGGACCTACTATATGATGATATAATATATCTAGGACCTACTATATGATCATACAATTTGTCATTTATCAAATATGATATGAAATATAGAGTTAACAAATAATGACCTACATTTAGCTATAGGCCCCTACTTGACACCCATCTAAAGGGTCACGTCCATGTAGTAGGCTCTATGGGCATTATTAATGGTGAAAGCTCCTTTTATTTAAGTCCCTATGATTTCTATATATTTTACAATGCAAAAAATGTCCTCTTGCAAGTTAATTATATCATTAACTTGATGTCCAGAACTGTAACCTCCTAGTTCTCTGTCAAATATTGTTGATTCTACCTCTTGCAGGCCTGTTTCACTCAGTGTAGTCTGATCTCCATTAACTGTACTTATTCTCATAATATATCTTTTCTCTGTATATATTCAAGCATTTATGCTGTGACTTGTCATTTAGAATACTCACCTGAAGAAACTTTTGGGACAATAATGCAAGGTCCTCCACACAATCTAGATCCTCTAGTTTTTAAAAATTGAAATTGCAAATATCTGAGTGTTAAAGCCCTCAACATATTTTTTGTTTGAAGAGAAAAATTTAGACTATTACGATAGTTGTTGTTCATCCATCACAAGCGATGATGACCTTTTGTTACATCCACTGTTGGAATTCAGTTGCGATAGTTAATTAATGAAGATACACTTTGCATACAACACCTTTCTGCTACATGGACCCAAAAGCTGAACAAACATTAGTACAGTTGAATCCCCTTGTAACAAATTTGTCCGGACTGACAAAACATATACCGGTATGTGATAACCAAAAGTCATTATAGTTATGTATATTAAGAGATAATTGGGGATTTTGGAAAGTGTTGTTGAATAGGGATTTTTGTTATAAAGGAGTATGCTATACAGGGATTCCCTGTAAGAGTCTGATGTTCCAAAATTATTGATCAGTACAAATCCCTGAATAAATAAGGGGTTTGCACGTCCATCAAGTGCACAGTTTGCGGATATGGATTTCTTGCAGACTAACATCGATTTGTAAAGCCTATTTTTTTCTGGGTTTATTCTAAAATTCTTGCAGATTAGCAGGATGTAGTCTGGAGAATGGAATGTGCCATGTCATAGTTTACAGTTGCGCTGCGATATCTGTGCCTTTTAGCCTGACACATCCAACTTCAGCTTGGCTTCTGGGTCACTTTGACCTGATATGAGATGGGGCAGCCAAGTCCACCCGATAACCTTTATAGTCGCCTCTTAATTATTGATAGAGTTGACTATCCCATTTCAAGTGACCCAGAAGCCATGTTAAAGTTGGATGTGTCAGGCTGAGAAATGCAGATATTGCAGTAAAGTTGTGTACTATAACATGCCTAATGCATTCTGTTCACTAGACTACATCTTACTAATTTGCAGGAGTTTGAGAATGAGAGCAGCAGAAGGAAATACAGGGCAATGACATTATGTGAATTACTGGAGTCGTGAAAGAAAACACAGACGCACTAATGTTTCAACCCAAATATCTTTATAAAAAAACACAACATAGCACACAACGAGTAACAGATGGCATTGCCAATGATCACATTACAATTATAAATGAAGACACAAAGGCCAGAAGGAGATGAACAATAAATGGTAATAAAAACTGGAAGAACAGAGATGGAACAAAACTTTACAGAATAATTTCTAATATAGGAATGATGGCTGTTTAGACCGAATGGCAGCATGGTACCAAATAACCTAAGAATGACTCATTAGTCACAGTATAGTCATCATGTCCAACATCATCTATATCCCAGTTTAGCAGTTTTCTTCTGTGTTCATTCTCAAACTCCTGCAGATTAACAGGATATAGTCTGGAGAATGTTGTGTGTTGTCATGGTTTACAACTATTTGTGATATCTGCACCTGTCTGCCTGAGACATCCGCCCAGCATAGCTTCTGGGTAATTAGATCTGCTATGTGATGGGACAGAAAACTCTATCCCATAACCTCCTTAGTTGCCTCTTATGACATGCATGGAATGTAATCAGTGTTAGATGTTTTTGCTAGCCTATTGGGCCTCTATCAACACATGGGAAGGTACAGTACAAGTAGACGCCACCACCATAGTCGAGTTATTTCCCTTGTCTATGTTTGTACATTTTATGTTCATCGTTTAATAATTTAAATATTAACTCTTACAGGAACAAGCAACAACCTATTTGTGGTTTCCATCTTTCCTGTCCAGACCAATCAACAACCTATTTGTCATTTGGGGATAGTACGGGTTAATACTCTTGTAGTATGTTTATATTCGATACCAGTGTTTCCAAATCAGTGTCAACAATACTCGACACCGCTTCCATCTGTTTTAAATCAATCATCGCTTGTGGAATACATTCTCCTCATTCTAAAACTTCATTCATAGCAACAGAATTTCAACTGTTGATTTGTGTTGCCTGACTTTTTTTCGGATGGCTTCCTCATCTATACTTCAGATAGTATATAAACACTATAAATTATAATGATTTTGTGTTTTAATGTGATAACATTTTCGTGGATTATATGTGTAATTATGTCTTTAGTTTTGTCGAGCTGGTTGTGTAAGGGAATATTATTCATTTGCATCGAATAGTAAGTAGACTTTGAAATTTTATATCTTTTTTTCTCTTTCATATCCAGCACCTATATCTCATTTTATATATAATTATTGGCTGTAATATTATGTTAAACGAATGTAAATCAATGGAACATTGAGTTACTGAAGGTTTTCTTTTATGGATCGTGTTCTAGGATTATATTTGAGCAATTTTTGAAACATTTAGTAACAATAGCATGTCACATTTTATGATTATAAAAAGCCCCAAAAAATTATGGAATGACCAGTGTGAATAATTGTTTTTAACGTATTTGTAATTAAAAATTAATGAAACTTTCCTGAAGTATGTATATATGGATTAGAGCAATAAATATAGCAGTTTTATAAGTGCACAGAATGAGTTTAAATAAAGTTTTAAATGAAATATGTTATCTAATTTTATCATATACCGGGTAATTTTTAAAAAATACCTACTTCACCCAAATATTTTTAAAAACAATTATCAGATACATTGTAAACATATAAAGAATTCATTGCCAAACATTTACATATATACCGGGGGTAATGCATATTACAGGAATTATAATTAAATGATTGATAATAAAATTGAGGACATCAATCATAGATAAAAATGCATGCTGAAATACAGGCTGGTAAAACCGTGGTTTTGCTACTGGCCTACTATGAGTTAATTTATTTTAGAGTTTGGGTTAGGATGCTTGTGCTTTACATAACTAACCCTAACCCTAAATAAATAAATATTTCAATTATTAAATGATGAACATGAAATTTACAAACATAGACAAGGGAAATAATTAAATGTGGTGGTGTCTACTTGTACTGTATCCATGGGAAAAAATAACACAGTGAATGAAATAAAATAAAAATAATGATAAAAACACATAAACGTTAAGAACTAACAATGATCAGATGATGATAATGAAGTTTATTCATAAAGAAATCCTTTCAAAATAGTTCCATAGTAGTATATAAAAATTATACACTAAAAGTGGTTATATGTTCTTTGCCACATAACCACCATATCACAATATACAAGTTTATTTAAAATTAACTTATATTATAAAATAGTGCCAGTATTTTAAATATCAGTGTTGCCACTTATTGTTGTCACTGGGTGTTTTTGCCACTCACCAGTATTCATTGTTAAAAGTGAACAAGAAAGTAAAACTGTCTACAATGAGGTAAATCAAAATTGGTAAAATAAAATAAAAATGGTTCAATATCAGTTTTGCAAATATAACAAATATATAGGTTCAACATTTTGAACACTAGGCCTATTAATTGCTCATGCATTTACAGAATACAAAAAACTAGAAGACATAATTGGGGCCTTTGAGATGTGGATATACAGAAGAATAGATAGATCTTTATGGTATGCGAAGAAAACAGAAATGTCTGTCAAAATTGAGCATGAAAAAAGAAATATTAAAGAAAATAAAAATCAAAAAAATATTTTGGACTTATTAAAAAACATGACATCATGTTGAAGATCTTACTTGATAGTAAAGTTGAAGGGCCATGATCAAAATGTAGGCAGAGATACAAGTGAGTGGAACACTTGAGACAGACAGGATGAAGTCTAGCAGAATGTACCACCAAGACAATAGATATAAGATATTGGAGGTAAAATGGTACCTATGGAAAATTAAGAGATTATAGACTAGCGGACAGTGCATCTCTGTCCTTTCGTCGCACACTCCTAGGTGATGGGAGATGAGTCAACAGAAGAATGATTAACTAGTTGGCCCAGAAGTATATGCTATGCTCCTGGCAGGTCTGGTGATACTGCGTGGGAACTGCTACACTGGAATGCCTTCCTTGGGTAACTAAACATGCAACCTTAAACTTCCTTACACATCTATAAAGACAAACCTTATACAAGTTCAGGTTCCAATGCGGTTATTCAACTGAAGAGGACTTGCTTTTATCAAAAAGGCTGTGGGTTGCCAAGAACTACTTGCTTAAAGCTAAGAAGAAATTATTATTATCCACCTACAGTGTTATGAGGATTATTTCTGTTTAATGCCTCAATTGATTAAATGCAGTTCTCTATATTAATAAATCTAGCTTTCCTTGAGTAATTTACACTTTACAATTTGCGTTCTAGACACAAAATTTTTTAAATCACAAATATTATGCCATCTACACTTTACCAACAGCTTATTCTTGATACCCATGCAGACACATTGACAAAGTCAGGTTTTATTTAGGCTCACATACACTATTCATTGTTCCTAGTCTACAGTATACATTAAAAAGATAAAAAATAAAGGTCACTGAGTTATGAATCAGCATTATAGCGTAAGCTTTTACAAGGGCTCAACTGCTTAGTCATGTGACTCATAGAAACTCTTAATATGATGTGACTCAAAGAAACTCTTAATATGATGTGACTCAAAGAAACTCTTAATATGATGTGACTTAAAGAAACTCTTAATACGATGTGAGTCATAGAAACTCTTAAAATGATGTGAGTCATAGAAATTCTTAATATGATGTGACTCATAGAAACTCTTAATACGATGTGAGTCATAGAAACTCTTAATACGATGTGAGTCATAGAAACTCTTAATACAATGTGAGTCATAGAAACTTTTAATACGATGTGAGTCATAGAAACTCTTAATACAATGTGAGTCATAGAAACTTTTTAAATGATGTGACTCATAGAAACTCTTAATATCACATGACTCATAGAAACTCTTAATACGATGTGAGTCATAGAAACTCTTAATATGATGTGAGTCATAGAAACTCTTAATATGATGTGAGTCATAGAAACTCTAAATATGATGTGACTCATGGAAACTCTCAATATCATGTGACTCATGAAAACTTAATATCATGCGACTCATGGAAACTCTCAATATGATGTGACTCATGGAAACTAATAATATATGACTCATGGAAACTCTTAATATCACGTGACTCATGGAAACTCTTAATATGATGTGACTCAAGGAAACTAATAATATCTAATAATATATGATTCATGGAAATTCTCAAAATCATGTGATTCATGGAATACGATGTGACTCATGAAAAATCTCAGTATGTTATGACTTTTAGAAACTCTATGTCCTCGCTCATGATAACTCCATGATGCAACTCATGCAAGTACTCAGTATGATGTGAACTCTGCAAATTCTAAGTTCATATTTTCTATTTTTCTGGCAATATACTCAATCAATCTGGTAACCTGGTCAATGCTTTTGTTTCTCTCACTTGTGCATGTATCTTTGTCTGATGGGTCATATATCCTACCTTATGTCTGATGGTCATATATCTTACCTTATGTCTGATGGTCATATATCTTACCTTATGTCTGATGGTCATATATCTTACCTTATGTCTGATGGTCATATATCCTACCTTATGTCTGATGGTCATATATCCTACCTTATGTCTGATGGTCATATATCCTACCTTATGTCTGATGGTCATATATCTTACCTTATGTCTGATGGTCATATATCTTACCTTATGTCTGATGGTCATATATCCTACCTTATGTCTGATGGTCATATATCCTACCTTATGTCTGATGGTCATATATCCTACCTTATGTCTGATGGTCATATATCTTACCTTATGTCTGATGGTCATATATCTTACCTTATGTCTGATGGGTCATATATCCTACCTTATGTCTGATGGTCATATATCCTACCTTATGTCTGATGGTCATATATCCTACCTTATGTCTGATGGTCATATATCCTACCTTATGTCTGATGGTCATATATCCTACCTTATGTCTGATGGTCATATATCCTACCTTATGTCTGATGGTCATATATCTTACCTTATGTCTGATGGTCATATATCCTACCTTATGTCTGATGGTCATATATCCTACCTTATGTCTGATGGTCATATATCCTACCTTATGTCTGATGGTCATATATCTTACCTTATGTCTGATGGGTCATATATCCTACCTTATGTCTGATGGTCATATATCCTACCTTATGTCTGATGGGTCATATATCCTACCTTATGTCTGATGGTCATATATCTTACCTTATGTCTGATGGGTCATATATCCTACCTTATGTCTGATGGTCATATATCTTACCTTATGTCTGATGGTCATATATCTTACCTTATGTCTGAAGGTCATATATCTTACCTTATGTCTGATGGTCATATATCTTACCTTATGTCTGATGGTCATATATCTTACCTTATGTCTGATGGTCATATATCTTACCTTATGTCTGATGGGTCATATATCTTACCTTATGTCTGATGGTCATATATCTTACCTTATGTCTGATGGTCATATATCTTACCTTATGTCTGATAGTCATATATCCTACCTTATGTCTGATGGTCATATATCTTACCTTATGTCTGATGGTCATATATCTTACCTTATGTCTGATGGGTCATATATCTTACCTTATGTCTGATGGGTCATATATCCTACCTTATGTCTGATGGTCATATATCCTACCTTATGTCTGATGGGTCATATATCTTACCTTATGTCTGATGGTCATATATCTTACCTTATGTCTGATGGTCATATATCTTACCTTATGTCTGATGGTCATATATCTTACCTTATGTCTGAAGGTCATATATCTTACCTTATGTCTGATGGTCATATATCTTACCTTATGTCTGATGGTCATATATCTTACCTTATGTCTGATGGTCATATATCTTACCTTATGTCTGATGGGTCATATATCTTACCTTATGTCTGATGGTCATATATCTTACCTTATGTCTGATGGTCATATATCCTACCTTATGTCTGATGGTCATATATCTTACCTTATGTCTGATGGTCATATATCTTACCTTATGTCTGATGGTCATATATCTTACCTTATGTCTGATGGTCATATATCTTACCTTATGTCTGATGGTCATATATCTTACCTTATGTCTGATGGGTCATATATCCTACCTTACGTCTGATGGTATTACATTTTTAGTCCATGTCAGCAGATGTAGAGAGTTTACAGCATGATTTAAATACCATCTAAACTAATAGTTGTAAAGTTGTGGTCCCCGTGGTCTTCTGCTCCCAGACATATCTTGGCAGCATCAGGTGAGTCCACAGCACATACATGGACCACAATTTTGCCTTTAGATTGAACAACAATATCTACTGCTGTTGTGAGCTTCAGCAAAATTCCTCCTGTCACATCATTTTTAGATTGAGATGTTGCGATTTGTTCCTTAAATGAACCATCTGGATTCACATGTATTGTCTTCAGCAGTTGTGCACCTATCAGACACAATGAATGAATACATAAACATGAGAGTACTTGAAATCTTACATTTGTGAGAAATTCAAAACATTGGTACAATCATGTAGGTTAACATTATTGTTAGTAACAATATTTCTTCTTCTTTTGTTCTCTTACAGTTTGTCTATATATGAAATTGTGACTTTTCATAAACTTCACCATATTTTGTAGCTCATGCGGAGTCCATAGAGCTTTGATTCAAGTGTTGCTTCTATGAGCCAGCATGTTTGTCTCAGCATCTCATATTCAGGATACTCGTGCAGTATATGCTCTACAGTATATGGTAAAGATATTAAGAGTGTTCTGTACGTGACATCACAGTGAAGATAGACCACATACCATAGAAATTTACAGATGGCTGTTCACTAATGCACCACCCCTTCCATAAAGGCCAGCTCCTTGAAGTGGATATAGGATGGAAACTAAGACTGGTCAGGCCATCCTTTACATCAAGCAGGACCACAGTCCTACCCAAGCAAGCACAGGTACATAAATACAGAAGCTGGAGATACCAGGCAACCATGGTATCATGCAACCCACTTAGTTAACATGTCTCCACAACAACATTTGATACCAGGCAACCATGGTATCATGCAACCCACTTAGTTAACATGTCTCCACAACAACATTTTTTTATCGGTATGGTGCTCATTTTTTAATCATTTAGCTGTTACACATGAGTTGACTTGTTCTTTAATCTATCTGCTATTGGTGAGCTAACCCATTTAAAAAAATCTATCCCCTCATTGCTAAACACTATTTCATTCCGAAATCTGCAATGGGAGTATGTGTCAACCATCCCATCCATACGGCATATGTTTTCGGGTGTCGATAAAAAGCTAGTACTGTGGAAGCTCTCTTATTTTTGTAGAACAAGAGAAGGATTCAGCACGGGGGAAAAACCTATGCACAGCTGAGATCTATTAATGAGAACAATGTAGCAGCTAAAGAGTTAAAAACAGTAAACCTGTAAATAAGTAAAAAGACATGACACATTTACGAAGGCTGTACAGACATCTGGAAAAAGAAATCTCTGAAGCATAAAACCCACACGCATAATACTATTAGAAAAAAAAAAGTAAAAGTCTTTTTAAAGACTAAGCCTAGACAATAAAGTCATTTAATTGGTAGCGTGGTACAGATTAAGCAAATGTGGCCTCAACATTTGATAAGTCCAACTTTTTAATATTACGTGTAGTTTCCTTCAGATTTCGTGACTTAGCTGACGTCGGACTAAAATGTTGCTAGGTATGCTTTGAACAGCGTGTTACACACTAAGAGCCTTTCCCCCCTCCCGGTAATCCAGTTAACCAATAGGCGAGGAGGGGGGGGCCTCTCAGTCTTAGTATGCAGTAGGCAGACAGATGAATGGATCCGCAAGTACACTTAGCTTCTGTGAAATCTGTCTTTATCAATATTTCCTTACATTAAATAATGTATGTATTTATTTTGTTAACAGAGGCCACATTTGCTTAATCTGAACTAGTAGCTTATCCTGTTTAGGATGTAGCCATCATCCCAGCATTTTTTGGCCGCAGTGATTTTTCAGGCAATATAAATAAATATAGTTTGCCATTGCTTTCTGAACAGTCCAGATGCACAATTGTTTGTGGCTGGATTTGAACCCGGTACCTATGCCATACATGGTTTGCTTTGTCTTGTTTAATCCACCAGACATTAAATGTCAGCTCTTGATGACTTCAATGCTATAATAGACCCATGCTGTTCTTTTCAATTGTTCAGGTTTTCTATATAAAATGTTCTTAATGATTGAGTTTTTTGGTATGTCTTATATCCTGTACAGCAGGGCAGGATATGAGCAGGTCTTTCACAGTCTCACAAGTGTCTTGCAGTGTCTGCATTCTGGGTTATTTTTGGGGTCAATTCTGTCTCATGATGATGGTTAACTCTTTGAGGATGGAATTATTCTTGGAGTTTGGAAGTAATGTAAGCAAAACTTTTTTTATCTCAACATGATTTAAGCACAAGCTTTCTGAAGTATTAGCTATGGCAGGTCATATACGGTATTAAAAGTAAGATAATTGAATGTGGAATCCATACACAATATAAAAATATAAGAATTGTAACAATAAAATACAAAAATTACACCACAAACAGGGATGTTAGATCAGCATAAAATTGTTTTACAAATATGTTGTTCTCACCTTCAATTTTACTTTTTAAATGTTGATATCAAATCTTACTAAAGTAGATGCCTTGACTGTCCATTTACTGATTCTAATTAGTTTATTTGAAGCAAATCTATCAACTGGCTATTGTTTTATGCCATTTTTTGTGTGTCAAATTTCAGAACTAAACAAAATATTGTGAAACTTTACGAAATATTCCAAAGTATTGGATTTCCAAAACTTGTCTTTATTCCGCTCAATATTATTATTATCATTAGGTCTAACTCTATTTTCTGTATAATGTAGTGCAAGTGTATCATTGCTGTCACTAGGCCCACCTGATTCTTCAGAAACAATATATATATATTTTTCTTTCGTTCGCTCCATTGTAACCAGCACGGATATCCGTGTGATTTCCGCTGGGAGCGTGATTACATTGTGCCACCATTATGCGCCTTGTAGGCCTAGCACATCCGATTTCGGCATGACAGAAACAATAACAGTGGGAACACTTTTATAATTTTTTTAATTGTTATTTTTTCCCTAACAAATAATATTAGGTCTAGGCCTATTTATTTTCTGATTTTTAACAAGTCGGTAATCGCCACTCTCAAAATTGAAAACACTGTTGTTTTCTGACACATGATTGGAATAATATCTCCAATTATAAAACTCAAAGAATAATAAAGACTGATGTTTGCTAAATCTTTGAGCTCTCTTACTAGTGGATGATGAAGCCATTTTGCTAATTTCAGTAAAGCTGAGCCTACCTTGTTCGAATTTTTATTTTTTTAAAATATGTAACACATGTAATCACATATTACTATAATAGTTTCCATTCTTTAGCCAGATTTATAAATTTTAAGTGACTAAATAAGTTGTCATTTATGAACTAAACAAAGCAAATTTTGATGGAATATTTTCAAGAACAAATGATCGTGGATATGCCCAAAATGGAGAGGGGGGGGGGGGGGGTGGGCGGGCCTGCCATGATATATCATTTCTATGTGCGGGATGAGTTAATTAGGCAGTGTTCTGTTTTTAGTATAAATATTTCTGTTTGATATGTGTAATCAAAAAGTTGATGGAGTCTTCTCTAGATGGAGATAAAGTTGTCTCCTGTCTGTGCTGTCCCATGTATATAGCAAATGCAATTTACAATTATTTTTGATAATTTGTTTTACTATTGTCATGTTCTATTGTAATATTACATATTACAATAATCATGTAATATTGTCAGCATACCTGCTGTTCTATTTGTGGCATCAGGGCCCTAGTTTTGCTAACAATTGACTCTTCATTGAAAGGTGTATGAATATGCCTGGGTGAATTGAATGTGAATTTCAACCCCAGTTCTTTAAGCTTACAACATATTTCTATAATTTCTTGGGTTGTATCTGTTGAACTTATTCTCCAGTTTTGTATAGCTATCAGCACTGTGAAAAATTAATGTGCTGGGCCAAAAAGAGCAAAATAACATAGCTCTGCTGTGAAAGCAGCGGCACAATGTACTTCACTCTCCCTGGTGGAAATCATATGAACTTTGTGCTGGTTATCAGAGATCAAACGCAGAAGAAGAACAACAACTATGAGTAGCAGCTTGTGAGTCAGAAAATACTATAATCTCATATGGTTCTATTTCATTATTCTCAAAATCATCTATACATTTTGAGGAGAGTTGATACTTCTTTAAAAAGGCTTCAAGCAACCACACAAGATAAGCATCCTTGTATGTGACATCAAACTTAATGATTTCTCCTGCGTTCATTCTCATACCCTTGTTGATTAGCAGACAGTAGTCCAGAGAATGAAAACATGTTGTGCACCATTCTATTTACACCTATGGCTCGATACAATTATCTTCAGCGGAGTACATGACATCGAACATGATGATTTCTTCCACGCTCACTCTCATACCGTGCAATACAGTCTCAAGAACTCAAGAGTTGAAACCAAGTAGGAATACATTCATATTGTTGTTAACAAAATCTGCATGTTGTTACAATCTTTTTTCTTCCTATATATTCATTCTCAAACTCTTGCAGATTAGCCGGATTTAGTTCAGGGAACTGAACACTTTCTTAGTTGCAATATCTGCACTTTTATGCCTGACAAAGTTTGATTTAGCATGGAAGATACATTACTTTGACCTTCTAAGGGATTGTACAACTAACTCAATGTCAAAACTTCCTCAGTAAAAAGGGCTCACAAGGTATAGAGGATTTACTTCATTGTACCCAGAGTACCCCATATGTGCTCCATCCCTTTAAAAAAAGCAACATACTGCTTGCCCGGAGCACCATTCATAGAACGTACACCTCATAGTTTCAAGCGCTACTCCCTCAGGGGTCAGAAAAAAAATCCACTTTATAAACAAGATGATGCAAGCCAGATTTGAACCTGTGATCTCTTGAGCACAAAGAAAATGGCTTAATCACTGCGCTAGGGAGATCCCCTACCTCCTTAGTCACCTCTTATGACATGCCTGGCAGTTAATACTTATGTTATCTTTGCTCTCCTTTCAGACTTTGACAAAACATGGGTGATGTTAGTTTTATATCACCTGAAATTCTTTGCACTAAAGTTTACCTGGCTGATCAGGTGGTCTATCATAAACCCCTTGAATATCTGTTAAGAAGATGACCTTTTTCACATCAAAATAGGAACACAGAGTCTGAAAGCAGTAACAATAATTTAACATTATTGGTTAGAAATATACAATTTTTGTTGAAATATTATGGCAGGATAAGATCAGGAATAAATAGGTTTGAATGAAAACGGAGAAGGATCCTGTCTTATCTCGTCTCAGCCACTTGCACAGTAAAGTGTTATGGAGAGCCACCACTTGCACAGTAAAGTGTTATGGAGAGCCACCACTTGCACAGTAAAGTGTTATGGAGAGCCACCACTTGCACAGTAAAGTGTTATGGAGAGCCACCACTTGCACAGTAAAGTGTTATGGGGAGTCGCCACTTGCACAGTAAAGTGTCATGGGGAGCCGCCACTTGCATAGCAAAGTGTCAGGGAGAGCCAAAGTCTTGGTCTTACATTTATGTCGTGGTCTTCTTCTTGCCCTCATCCTGGTTATTCTGTTGTTAAACGCTCTCAAGTTGAGGTAATCAGACTCCCCACTCTCACTAAATGTCCAAACCATTTGATTTGTCATCTCTTGATGTAGTCATTGACTGGTGTAGTATCTACAATTTCTCTGATGTCGTCATTTTGCATTCTATCAATTCTTGTGATGCCGAGAATTGTTGTTAAATACCTCATCTCACATGCTGTAATCTAACTTTCCTGTGGGTTGGTTAGGAATCTCTTTGTCTATAAACCATGTTCAGGAAATGGAGATGAGTTGAACACATGCCTGTAGATGGGGAGTTTGGGTTGTTAAATGTACAAACTGCTCTTCTTAGCACATCTAATATGACTCTTAGCACTAGAAACTTTGTTAAAAGTTTGATTAAAAACCCCTTCCGTAGTGATTTTTCACAGAAAGGTCTTCAAATTGCCTGTCAAATAATGAAATTTACCAATAAAAATGGATAAATGTCATTTTTTAGGTAAAATTCTTCTTTAGGGTATTCATATCTATGGTTGAACATACTATGAGGAAGGCACAAAACTGCATTACAAGACAGGCATTACAGTGAATACACAGGCAAAGAGAAGGTCTAAAGCAACTAAGAGAAGAGAGTGATAAAAGTTCAGGTGTTGGGTAACAACCCGATACTGGAAGGAAATGGGTAGCTGGGGTAACACAGGGCAAAAATCAAAATGAACAGAAATAGGTATGCGTGTTACCAAATTAAATCAATAAATGAACCTAGCGACGAGACACAGTGACAGACAACGTTTCAACTAAAAAGCCTTCATCAGGACACACAAAAAATTGTATGTAGAGACAAACATATGGTATAGAGGTGATAAGAAGAGAAAAAGAAGAGAAATGAGATCTTATGTAAAAATTTTCATCTTTGATTTTTTTGGGTCCTGATGAACACCTTTTAGTCCAATCGTCATCTGTCACTGTGTCTCATTGCTAGGTTGTTTTATTGACTTAGAGAGACAGATGACTTAACAAAAGAGAAGAGAGATGATGAAAGTTCTTAGTAATGTTGGCATGCCATGGAAATATCTGGAGATGAGCCACAGTAGTGTAATGTTAAGATATTTGCCCACAGAAAACCTGAGTTTTAAATCCATTCCTTACTCATGGTCTGAAATAAAAATTTCCTCAGTGGTTTACCAAGCCACCAGGAAGTATGATACCAGAGCTCGTGTTAGGTAGAGGAATGGCGCTATTGCAACAGAATAAGTGTGGCAGGTGATGCGAGTCATGTTGTTTCTGGTCAACCACTGACTAGGCAGCTAAGCACATATGGTGAACTATGTGCTGAAACACAGGTTCATAACTTATATTTACTTGGGGAGGAAATTCCGGGACAAGGTATACAGGAGAAAGTCACAGACAGCTCTTACAAGGCTCAGGGTAATGCTTAATGTTCCGTTCTCAATAAGTACAAATTCTGCACTATTTTTCCCTGTGCGAGTAAGTGGTGTTGGATGCTTTAATGCAGTCAGTTCCTCTTCTGGCACCTTTTTCTGATATATAGTAACAGAGAGTTCAAAGTCATAAGTTGTATGGTTCATAAAACTGACTGCATTATAGGAAGAAACACCGGTTAATATGTAACAGTGTTGCTATTACAAGTCTAAATATCTTGCCTGCAAGTATACAAGGTTGATTGTAATGTTACACATGCATAGCTGTCAACTTATTTGGATGTAATATTTATATGTAAGATGTAATAAGGCCTGTCAGGTCATTGGTCAATTAACACGTTTACTAAGAAACACAGATATTTCAATAGAAACAAAGAAAATGCTATTCAACACCATTTTTTTTACCAACGTTGTGTTATCAGTGTCAAACTTGGACATTAGATTCTAGAACAATTTATAAGATTAACACCACTGAAATTAAATGTGTGAGATGTATGATTGGCGTTAGCTTGAGAGACAAAATCAGGAATGAAGAACTAAGGAAACAATTAGGGATCAAGTCAACAATAGAATACATCTAGAAACAACAAATAAATGGTTCGGCCACATAACCAGACAGAAAGAGCAAAGTATTATCCAAAAAACCATTAACAAATGATACGAAAACAGTCGACCTATTGGATGCCCCTGTAAAAGGTAGATAGTGTATTAGAGACACTCGGAAATACAACAGCGGAAGAGGCAAATAGAAGGGCAACAGACAGTACACTCACTCTCCCTTCAACACCGAAAGGTACATGAGGACAGAAAGAAGAAGTCCATATTTAGCACCAAGAGACCTTTTTTCAAATTTTTTTTTTGCCCATCAATATGTCCATGTGAGATTAAAAACATCTGCATTAGTAATCATTACTGAAATTTAACAGCAAATGACCTTTCATTGGGGGGGGGGGGGCGAAATCTGTATCAATATGGAAGGAAAATTTGTACTTGTTGAGACTGATGCAGATGTCAAACAAATATGGGAAGTACACAAAGAGTGACTTGACAGTCGCGTTCTGCATTTATATGCAAACTCCTGCAAATTAGTCAGATGTAGTATGGGGAATGGAATGCTTTGTATCATGGTTTGCAGCTTGGCTGTTGCCACTTAGAATACATAAACCTAGTATTATCTTGATTATGTCACTGCTTAGAATACATAAACCTAATATTGTTACCTTGATCATAGTGTCACCACTTAGAATACATAAACCTAATATTGTTACCTTGATCATAGTGTCACCACTTAGAATACATAAACCTAATATTGTTACCTTGATCATAGTGTCCCCACTGAGAACACATAATCCAAGCACAGTGTCTTGACAACCATCTCCATGAAGTACAGGAACAAGTCCCTGCTGCAGACACCAGGTTATAAAAGAACTGGGCCATTTGGTTGGCTGTTTGTTTTCTACTTCCCATGTGTTGCCAGGCTGGATAGTCATAGAAGGAATGATAGTTAAATAAACATTAAAAGTACTTAGGAACACATTTGTTTATGCCTGGTCTAATAATTAGGTCATCATCACATGACATATTCTTTCCAGAACGTTGTCTTTGCAATTTATGTCCTGAACTCGACTCTATCATGTGTCAATCTGCCTGCATCCACCAATGATATCTTCATACAGTCTTTGATGTCATCTGTCCATCTCCTTCTAGGCCTACCAGTTCTTCTACTTCCCGGAAATTTGACCTCCAATAGGTGTCTTTCCATGCCAGTGTGTCTTTTTATATCAGAAATATTTCAGTTTTCTATGTAAAAACTGTATTCACCAGCCATCCATCTTCTATATTTATCATACTCAAAACCTCACTGTTCCTTCTCTTTAATAATTAGATATAGGCCTATACCTGTAAAGGCCGATAGATCTTGTCTATACAACTTTCTGTTCTTAACATTTGTTCTTTTCTGTTCTGGTCAGGTGATTAAAGGTTAAAGTCCCAGTTCAACGGGAAATATTTTGAAATCACCAACATCTCCTATGTTGACCCAACCTAAAGAAATGAGTACCAGGTCTTCTGTAAAGGCGACATTAAAGGGACAGTAAAGGCGGCAAACATGATGCACTTGAGTTGTGAGTGGGAAATCCCATCATTCCAAGGTATGCTGTTAGTCAATGAAAAATACAGGACTAACAGCATATTTTCTGATATATGTCTCGGATGTGAATGAGACTTTACTTCCTTCCTTAATGGGATCAATTGTAGTGATGAAAGTGAATTACTAATGATTAGCACAGATACTGAAATTTGGGTCCAATTTGAGCAAACCTGCATGTTCTGAGCATGAAATGCTGAGGCAGATATAATGGCCAGAGGAAACAACACTGGAATCAAAGCTCTATGGGACACTGTATGAACTACAAAAGACAGTGAGTTTTATTCAGGAGACAGAATTACAGATATAGACATGTTTCAAGTGAACGAAAGAAGAAGAAGAAGAGCAAACCTGCAGAAAAGGAGGAGGCTTGGAGGTGTTTAAGCTTAGAAAATCAGAGCATAACCTTAAGTACCAAGAATTTAGACAGAAGGTGGTTTGAAAAAATATGACTTGTCAAAAGGAATTTTTTTTTAAATTGGTAGCATATCCTATTTAGGACACCCATCAACCCAGATTTTTTTGCCAGAAGTGATTTTTTTCTAGGTAATAGAAATATGTTCAGTAGTTTGCCATTGCTTTCTGAATAGTCAAGATGGACAATTGTCTGTGGTGTAATTCAAACCAGGTACCTTGGCCATGATAGACATGCCCTGTACGTCTCAATGACAGAGTCGAACTTGTCACAAGAAGGTAATCAGAAAGCTAATGAAAAAGTAGGAATTTCATACTTAAATGGGCGAATGACATTTTTTCCACTAAATCCCCTTCTTCCCTCTCCCTACTGAAAACATATCTAAGTCTCAGTAATTAAGCATAGAAAGTATGATAGTACAGGACTGGAATCTTGATTAGGAACCAACAACACTGCATGGGGGCATTCATATACATCAGCACACCAATCCATCTAAAGGTCAAGGATTATTTCACTTTACAGGGTTGCAAAAAGACATTGCTAATGATGGCAAGTACTTTATCAAGTCCATATGTACTCCGATTTCTATCTCAATAAATCCATCAATCAGGAAGTAAATCTTGTAAATTTTGCTACATAGGAAATCGATCTCATAAGCATAAGAATACTGTGGTATGTTGTTCTAGCAAGAAGTAAAAATGTAATGTACACAAAATATAATTAAAATAAAACTGGTAAAAAAGTTGATGACTTACTGAGCATGAAATAGCTGACACTCCTGCCTCAATCAAACTGTTGACAACCAACTGATTCAACTGTAGTAAGTGAGAAAAATTAATCAAGTTTCAATTCTTATGAGGGGACATGCATATATACAAATAACAAAGCATAAAAAACAACAACAAATAAAGCATAGTTGTATAGATGGCGTGCTACAAAGCTTCTTAAAGTCAGCCTCAATATAATGGCATGTCATCTACTAAGATTGCATTAGTGAGACTCACAGACATTTCACATGATGCTGAAAAATCATTAAGGGAGGGGTTTATCCACCTTTTGGTGGCATTCCTGTTACTAGAAGTCATGTTCTGATTTGTTGGGAGGCATTAAACCCTCCACCCTCTATCTATTGGCTTGTTCTTAATACAAAAAGTACACAGTATCATGCTAATATATTCCTAATATAAAAAGTACAAAGTAAACTTGCCTAGAATATTTTCATGTTACCTTGGTTACAGACAGCCTGGTTAAGCACAAGCCCCGAATTTTTTTATCCCGTTCTTCTTTTGTGTTTATTTCCACCAGTCCAGAGCTTAATTGGTATTCCCTTGCTTGATGATGCCCAAATGATCTAGAAAGAGAAAGATATGATTCTGCCTTCATCAAATGTTGACCACTGAGAACATCAAGAGAGGAAGCACTACTATTAGAAAGTAAACTGGAGAGGGATTTCTCAAAAAACAAACTTACTGTTTTGCAAGCACCAATAGGAGATGGTAAGGTTATAGATGGTTTTATTGTACAATCTTGGCAGAAGCAGATATGACATCACTGAGGTGCACATCAGTGTGTGCACAGTAAATTAGAAAAATGTCAAGTTTATATTGCAAGTTTCTTCATCAAGGATAGCCTCCTGGTTGCTTTTTGCTCGGTGGTTATTAGGTGTGGTTTCCAGGTGAGTCGCTTGTCTAGTGTGACCCCTAGATATGTAGGGTTCTCCACATGTGCTAGCTCACTTCCATTTATTTTAAGATTTGCTTTTTCTTGGTGGTTTGAAAGTGAGAAGATGGTTGTCACCGTTTTGGAGAGGTTGATCTGGACTCCCCAGTCAGATGCCCATTCACTTAAGGTGTCAAGTGCTGTCTGCATTCTGTTTTTTGCAGTGGATAGGTAGCAAAGTCATCTGTATGAAGAGCCTTTGAAATATGATGTGACAGTTTCTCTCTCATATCATTGATGAATACTAGGAAGAGGGTAGGAGAGATCACTCCTCCTTGAGGTACTCCTTGTTGGAGAGTAACATGTTTGCTTAGTTTACCATCTACTTTTACTCTTGCAGTGCGGTAGCAGAGGAAATCTTTTATCCAGCTAAACATTCTGCCTTCAATTTTGTTTTGGAGAAGCTTGAAGAGGACTCCCTATTTCCACACCTTATCGAAGGCTTTACTTAAGTCCATAAAAGTAGCTAGCACTTTTTCCTTCTTTTGGAAAGCATTTTCGATTTCCTGTGCTAGGTATGTAAGCTGGCCTTCAGTGCTTCGATTTTTCTTATAGGCAGACTGTGTCTTGGTGAGCTTTTGGTTTTCTTCTAGGTATTTTATCAGTCTAGAGTTGACCATTCTCTCCATTGTTTTCCCTATGCAACTCAAGAGGCTGACTGGTCGGTAGCTTGACTTGCTTGTTTTTCCTTTTTGTTTTTTCCCTATTGGGATGATGACAGCTTCACGCCACAAGTCTGGAATTTTACCAGTATTCCATGATTGGTTGAAGATGGTAAGGAGCTTGTTTCTGCTGATTGGCCCTAGGTTCCTGATCATATCATTGGTTATGCCGTTTTTTCCTGGGGCCTTTTTGGTTTTTAGTTTACCTATGTCACCATTTAGTTCTGCGATGGTGAAGGGTGTCTTCATGTAGGGCTCTGGATTTTGATTCTTCAGTTTTCTTTTAATTTCTTTTTTGACTTCTTTGATACGTGTATGAGAGAGTGTTGTTGTGCTTTCTTCCTTGTAGAAGTCAGCTAAAATGTTTGTTGCCATTTTCCCTGTGTGGAATTTTCCCTCTTCTTCGATGACAGTCTTGTAGTGTGAATTCTTTGTTTCTTAATTTAGAGTTCTTGTAAGGTTCCATAGTTTACTTGTGTCTTTTGTCATGTTTAGACTGCTGGTCTTTTCATGCCAACTCTTTTGTATCTCTGTTCTTTTCTGCTCATTGAACGTGTGTTTGATTTCATTGTGTTTCTTTGTGTTTTCTGCTGTAGGGTTTTGCTCCATTGTATGTTTTGCATCATTCAGCTCGTTATGCCATTTTTCTAAACTCTCACTCCAATAAGACTTGTATTCTCTTTGTCTGCCCCTTGGGATTGCCTTCTGTGCGGATTGTAGTATCACTTTGTTTATTTGTGAGATGTTGTGGTTTATGTTGTTAGTGAGGGTGATATTCTGGCAAAGCTGGTCTGTTTGTTCACTGAAGAGGGTCCAATTTGCTTTTTTGAAGTTCCAGCTTGGGGACATGCTGTGATGTCCTGTACATCCTGACTTGGCAATTTGCAGGATGACTGGTACATGGTCACTTCCTCCCAGTTGACTTTATACTGTTCTTGTAATGTGTCTATTTATGTCATCTGTTGCCATGGCAAGGTCTGGTGAGCTAGTTTTTTTCCAGACTCTTGAGTAGAATGTTGGTGTATCATCTGGCTGGTTTATTAGAATTAGTTTATTTTCCATCATCCAGCCTTCAATCTCTTCACCCCTTTGATCCATATTCTCATAGCCCCAGCTTGGTGAATGGCCATTGAAGTCACCCACTATTAGGTGACTCGATTCCTCTATCTTTAACAAAGTTCCATTTTGGTGGCAGGAGGGCTGTAGCAGTTTATTGTTGATATTTCTCCACCAGGTAGCAACAATTTTACTGTTATATGTTCCAGTTCTCCTTCTCTGGATCTTTTAACTTCTGCTGCTGGTATTGATGTTTTTACTAACATCAGTATACCTCCTTTGACTTTTTTTGAGTCGATCTTGGCGGAAGGACTCATAATCTCGAACAAAGAATCTCTGTGTGTCCTTTAGGTGCGTCTCTTGTATGCATATTATGTCAATCTGGTTTTTCCTCAGGAATTCCTGTAGCTCAGGCTTTTTGTTTCGCACTCCTTCCACATCCCACTGAGGCAAGGGGCCCGGCTCTGCTCCTCCCCGGTTTTCGCTGATGGGAGCGACGCCATGATGACAGGGTTGATTGTCGCATGACCACATTTCTGTAAAAGCGTGTGTGCCCTAATTTATCCCAGTATCTGCGCCATCGCTGGCTAACACACTCTGTCTTCGGCAGGCTGGGTTGTGATTTTTCTGTCTGGGTTGTCTCCCCTAGCCTTTCCATCTCCTGATGATGATTGCAAGGCAGCAATTTAATTAAAATAAAAAAATAAAAAATCCCCCCTCCCGTAGCACGCTCCTGACTTGGAGTTAATAACTCCATGCCAGCAGCTTGAGCTTATAGCGGCTCATACTCGCTTGAAACTGCCCGTCACTGGACACATGGGGTATTTCAGTGGGGTATCCCGCCCCGTCCTGGTAGGCAGCAACACCGGTTTGGTCCGCGGCTGCATAATTGCATCAAGCAATCCATATATGGAGTGCCATCTGTGGACGCGCCTGGTAGGGGTTGGTAGCCTCCCCCAGGGAAAGAGTACTTTAAAGTTGCCAACAATGACCATCAATCTTTATACCAACTTCTAGTTAACACATAAGGACAATGCATCAAATGAGGAAAGTCTTGGATGGCAGAAGCAGAAGATACTCTACTCAATGTTTGCAAGCGAGAAGAAGTAGGAAGAGGCTGTGAATAGATGAAATTAAATAAAGAGATACGGTCACTGACGAATGTTATCAAACAGCTAGGAAGAGAGTTTCGTGACTGGGATGTAAATAAGACAGAGGAAATGATACAAGAACTCAGAGTACTTAAAGCCACAGGATATACTTATTTACACAGATGGCTCAGTAGTAAGAGAAACAAACAGATGTGGATGGGGTTTCATCACCTACTAAGTTGGCAAGATGGTGGTGGAAATAGCTGCTGCATATCCCATCAGAAAATTGAGCATGACAATGGAGATTGAAGCAGTAATAGCAGCTCTCACTTGGCTAACGACTCAGAAACCAACACCTACAGTGATTCTATTAGACTGTCAGTGTATGCCGTGTAAGATTGAAAAATGCATAAGAAAAGAGTGGGACACTGCTTCTCAACAATGCCCACAGCATGATATGGATCTACTGTCCTAGCCAGGGGGCAACAAAAGACCTGAAACACTGGTGGGGAAAGTAATAGTGGATGGCAAATTATGAGAACATATCTGGCTGAATTAATTAGAGCAGTCATGGATATGCTTAAAAATTATGAACAGCATGCTGAAAAAGACAATGCACATGTTCAGAGAAAGATAGAAATGGGAGTGACCAGGGGAGAGGGGAGAAAGTGCGTCCTTACTGGAAAGACCAGAGGAACCCATAACCAACAACTGACTAGAATACCCAGCTTACCATATATACTTTTAGATAGTTGACAGAACGGCAAGCAGAATATTTATGGGAATGTTCCTTGTGCGGTAATGAGGTCCCTAATCAAGAATCAAAACAACCCAGAAAACAAAAATAATACTACAATCAACTAAAAAAATATGTTTATGAGCTGCTCTGCTGCTGTAAACCAGAATGCTGGGTAAATTAGGGCATACACACAATGAGATAGGGATATAGTCATCGTATCTACCATCATTACATTATATTAAATGAAGGCTTATTTAGTAGGCTATTATATGTAGTGATTCTACTTTACTGTCCAGTTTCTAAATTGAATAAACGGCTGAACTTGTCTCTATAAGTTGTGTTAACATTATACAGATCAACTGAGTGTAAGATCAGCTCATGACTTGTGACTATTATCTGCTGTCTCACTGTTAGTAATAAGGAAGTTACTGTTATATCAGATAAATGGTGTGTGCTATCATGTAGCTGGAATATTAGATGGAATAAAACATGAAACTATGAATCATTCAATGCACTTTATGAATCAGAAGCACATATGCAATACATCACAAGATATTAGTGTCCTACACAGGAACAACATAACTGTCGACAGTGCTGTAAACACTGACATGTCAAAATTGAATATGTCTGAGTTCATGTGCCGGCACTGTGTTAAATATGCAGAATTATACATCTTTTCGCTCTCGTGTTGCCGGGGGCCCGAAAGGGGAGCAAAGAATAGCAACACTGTTTACCTTCCATGCATGTCGTAAAAGACGACTAAGGTGTTGTGGGATGGAGTTGGCTGTCCCATCCCATATAGGGTCAGTGACCCAAAGCCATGCTGAAGTTGGATGTGTCAGGCCGAAAGGCGCAGATATCGTAGCAATGCTGTAAATCATGACACAACGCATTCCGTTCTCCGGACTACATCCTGCTAATCTGCAGGAGTTTGAGAACGAACGAAGAAGAAGAAGATACATCTTTAATACAAATAATAGTACTGGTGTCCCCACCGAAGACGGATGTGTCGGGCCATTGGTGCAAATAAAACAGTGACACAACACATTAATATTCTATGGATTACCTCCTGTTGGAAATCTAGTAGGACAATGATCCTGCTAAAAGAGAGATCCAGCGGGAGTTTGAGAATGAACGCTGAAGAAGAAGTACTGGTGTTGAAATAAATATGAATATCACATCACTGTACGTGTGTGATTATTTCACTAATAAATATGAATATCTGTTGAGACTTTGACTCTGGATGCTGTGGGCAATGTACACGAAAAGCAAGTCCTTGTCTTCAAGGACATCGCAAACCTAGTCTAAGTTGATTGTCGCTAATGCCCAATACGGCTCATACAGAGAGAATTGAGTTCAGTACCCAAGGGCATAAAGGGGAATGATGAATTTCTTACACAAGATTAGTTCAACAACTTCGAAGCTTCTCGTCCGGGATAGGTGCAATATACCTGCTTCTTTGAGTGATAAACGCAATGGCAGACATTCAAAACACAAACCGTGCCTGGCGATGTATTTGAAGGCCATTACAGACAGATGAGGCAAGAGAAATGCACAGGTCAAATCCCAGACCTCGACATGTTTGGCAAAGTAGCACAGTGTCTAGGAAGGCATATCAACCCTGAGTTTAATTCAATTTAATTTGAAAAATGATAAGGAAGCAACACAGCTTCTGTCTACAATTGTCAATATAGGCATTATTCAGATACAGATTATATGTGATATAGGCATATTTATCGATGTGACGTGTCCTTTATAGAATGTTGTCCTCATTGCCACTCTGTAACCCTCTTGGTTCTGTGCAAGAAGCCAGATTCTTCTAGTGTGAGAAGGTCTCTGATGTTATGTGTCCATCGTAGTCTTGATCTCGCCAAATAATAATTCACAACTGTCTGAATTGTATTGAAATGTAGGCCTAACCACTTCCAAAAGGCAATTTTATTTCTTCTTATACTTGATTCTTGATTAGGAACAAGCGTCACGGCACTGGGGGCATTCCCATATATGCTCTGCTTGCCTTTCCATCAGCCATCTAAAAGTGTATACGCTCAGTGTCCCAATCAGTTGCTGATTACGCGTTCTTCTAATATTTCAGGAGAGGGAGCACTTTCTCCCATCACCTCTAGTCACTCCCATTTCTACCATTCTCTGAATATGTACATTGTCATGTTCGACTTCCTCCTCGTCTTATCGTAGTGTATCCATGACTGCTCTAATCAATTCAATTCTGTCTCTTCTCATCTCGGTGTCGTTCACCAAAGATTTACTAGCCAACACATCTGCTCTTTCATTTCCCCTGACCCCAGCATGACCTGGACAGTAAATCCATGTAATGCTCTGCGCATTATTGAGAAGAGTGACCCATTCAGTTCTGATCATACACTTTTCTATCTTGCGCAGCATACTTTGAGAGTCCGATATAATCACCGAGTCTGTTCATTTTGCTTTGCCAGCCAAGTGAGAGCTGCTGTCACTGCCTCTATTTCCATTCTCATACTCGATGTTGTAGTGGGGTAGGCAGCTGACTTTTCAGCTAATTTCTTGTCATTTTGGTAGGCTACGAAACCCAAACCCACCTGTTTGTTTCTTGCGTTACTAAGTCATCTGTGTAAATTATTGTATCGCGTGGCTTTGAGTGCTGCAGTATGAGTCCTTGGATCATTTCCTCTGTTCTGTTGGCAGCCCAGTCGCAGCACTCTTTTATCATCTGTATCTCCACTGTTGTCAATAATTTTCTCTTTTTGCCAAATGTCACCCATTCACAGCCTCTTTCCACTTCCTCCAGCTCACAAACTCTGAGTAAGGTATCTTCTGCCATCCAGAACCTTCCTCTCTTGATTCGCTTTCCTTTTGTGCTGTCTAGAGATTGGTGTAAGACGTGATGATCATTATTGGTGACCTTGAAGTATTTTTTAACCCTCTGACGGCATATTTATTTCTGGAAGTTCTGTTTTTAAAAAATGTATTGGCAGGCACGTAATCGCTATCATCATCAGATTCCCCTTAAATTTCGTTAGTCCTTCAAATATATATATATAGCAACTCTGTTCAAAGCAAAATTCCGAATATTATAAGTATTTTAAATCGTGGTATAGCAATGCAAAGTAACATAAATAATTGCGAGCATGCGGAAATCGCGGGATGCGTAAAATTAAGCTAGTAGGTGCTGAACGGGGAAATCGCGGAATACCTGGTCGGAGGGTTAACCTGGGATATTTTATGTCTTGATTTGATGCTAGGTAAGTCTAGCATCTTATTCTTCTTATATCTTTGCCAAATCTCTGTTATTGATAATTTCTGATCTAAGATTACAATGGGCCACTATCTGAATTCAACTAAGACTATAAGATTAAACTAAGCCTCAAGATGATGATAGCTGCCATGGCAAGGTCGAATATGATATGGAAAAGTAAGATCAGTATTACATCATCATCGTCATTTTCCTTTTGCACAAAGTTAGCGCATAGGGCAGAGGTCAGATCTCCCCAATTCTGTCTGTTCAAAGCTATTCTGTGTAGTTCTTGGATAGTATGGATATTGATTGTTTTACTTTCTCTAATTATTGTTCTTCTGAGTGCAGTATTACAACAAAGATCAAATAATCCATTATTATCATTAGTGTTAAGTAGGCCTATACTTTTATACGGATGTGAAATATGGATACTTCATGCAGACACAGAAAGAAGGATTCAGGCTTTTGAAAACAAGTGCTACAGACATTTCTTAAGAATTAGTTAGGTCTATATAGAACACAAGACAAATATACTTGTTCTGCAGCAAATAAACACACTTGCAGGATATCAAGAACCACTTTTGGCAGTGATGAGTTTGGTCTGCACATGTAACGAGATATGATTCACTTTCTAAAATTGTGGGTGGAAGGAGGAGAGAAGAAAAGAGAAAATCCTGGACTGATAATATCAAGGATGATCTGGGCATGATTTTTCTACACTTCTCTGAATGACTGTAGATAGATTTGTTTGGAGAGCTTTTTTGTGCTGATGTATCCAGTGTGGCATCCTTAGTTATGAACCTAATGGGTTATATTATTATCTGCATTAGGCCCTAATCTTTATTTCTTGAATTATTGAGGAAATGTTAGCAAGAAAGTAAATAGTGGCTACATCAGATGTAATGTCAGGTCTCCAACACTTCTCATACCCTATGACCTTGACAGGTTAGGGGTCTTAATATTATATTTGAATACAAAAGCTTTGAATAGTAAACTTAACAAGTAGACTAACTCATAACTGGTGGAGATATTTGCGGTATATTCTGATAGACCCAATGTATGTATGCATAGGCGAACTTGATGGTTGAAGTGCAGTAGTAAATGGCATGCCGCTTCAAATAACAACCATTGCGACGTTCGTAGCAACAATAATCAATATGTTTTTGATAAAAACAATAATCAATATGTTTTTGATAAAAACAATGTCGTAACTCTACTGACTAAATATCGGCTACATCAATACAAAGTCAAATATCAAATAGGCCTTACACTAACAGCAAAGGATCGACATAAATACATGAAATAATAATCGTATTATAAAATAAATTTACAAACCCTGCCCCGTGGACAACAATACATGAAAGCCCTGCTTCTACACATTGCCGAATACAATGTGAAGCCAACAATAACTGATCTGGTCGAAGTGTTTCGAGATTGTTTTTGTCAGTGATAGCACTACCACCGAATTTTATAACCACATCAACAACTTGATTCATTGTGTTAGCTATTATAGGCCTATCTTCTTTGTTTGTTGTCGTCCGATTGCCGTCGTCTGATTGCCGTATTGACTCGCGGCTGTTATTAATGCAGTAGTAACTAGCAGTAAAGAATATATGCAGTATGCACCTATTCTTTATCCATATGTCCTTAACCCGTCATGACAATAGGGGTACCACAATGGATGCAATGAACACATATAGTCATCTTACGATTTGTCTTCAGTGATGCTGATGAGTTAAGGAAAAATCCCGACCTGTCCAGTTCTTGATGTTGTCTGTTCATGATTTTCTTAACGCTCTGCTGAAGACCGTGCGGTAGAATTTCTCTATGATGCAGGCATTCAAATGATGACGCGGCTCTGTCCTGTTTCTTCCAACCTTGACTGTTCCTTGAAGGGCCGTAGATATGCCCTATTATTTATTCCTCTAGGGCGCAAAGACGGCACATAAGGCGGTTGTCATAGATTACCATTTCTCGCGTTTTATTGCAATTTGTTTTAGGTCTTCATTGTTTCTTATACCGATGGCGAAGCTCTCTCTTGTAACAGTTCTACCTAAGGTCTTTCTTGGTCTCCCTCGTTTTCTCTGGCTTTTGGTGACCACATCAAAGCTTGTCCGATGTAATTCCAGCAACGTCTTCTAATATATATATATATATATATATATATATATATATATATATATATATATATATATATATATATATATATATATTATATATATATTTCACACTAAATCTACTTTTAAAAAAATAATATATGGGTGGGGGGTGGTTGTATTTTTTTGATATAATTAAGCAGGGATTATTGACCTATATTCTTGACAAGTTGTGGACAGGGAGGGGTCTAAAACATTTAAATAATGTTCAAATAAGTTATGGACAGTCCCATCCATATTTCTGTTTAGTATTAGAATAATGATTGGTACTGTTCTGTTTTTGTGTTTTACAGTTAGAATTTGTCAATTAATACGATTTTGTATAGCAGTTTAAATATTGAACGACATAAGGAATGCATAAATTTTATTTCACCAGGTGTTGTCTTCTTCGTCAGCGTTCATTCTCAAACTCCCCGCTGTATCTCTCTTGTAGCAGGATCATTGTCCTACTAGATTTCAAGCAGCATGTAGTCTAGATAATGGAAATGCGTTGTGTCGCCGTTTTATTTGCGCCAATGACCCGACACACCCATCATCGGCGAGTGTGACTACTATAGTGACAGAAGAAATTAATTATACAGTAATTTTTCAAAATAGATTTTGAGGCGTATATGTGGCATTTGTGTAACCAGTGCAGGATTTACGTATAAGATAAACAAGCTATAGGCCCCTAACTTAAGGCGCCATTCTCTTGGGGGCCCCAAAAAATTATTTTTGGCACTGACATATAATATCTGGACTTATAAAGGGCCCCATATCTCAAATAGTTTAGGACCTTATCAAGTCTAAATACGGCGGTGGGTGTAACTCAAATATTCTGGGTTTGCTATAGAATTTACACCTAAATAACTGTACTGGCTAATGCACAAGGAACTGGTTTTTGAATGTCAACTTTGTGCATGTTTTACAAAAGTGTTTACCTTTAATATACATGATTCTTTATCAGAAACAAACATCACGACACTGGGGGGGGGGGGGGGGCATTCCTATAAATGCTCTGCTCTCCATTACCTCAGCCATCGCAAGGTGACCCAGTATCCCAATCAGTCGTTCGTAAGAAGCTCTTCGAGCTCTTCCAGATAATGAGGATAGTTTCCCCTCTTCCTTGTCCACGTCCATGACCTATCTACATTGATGCGATTTCCGTTGCTGCATTTTACTGTTTGGTGTAAAGGATGGTGCATGCTGTTGGCAACTTAGAAACATTCATTAACCTGTGCGACTTTGTGTCTTATTTTGATACTAGGTAGATTTAACAGAAACCGTATGTTTAATATATCTGATGCATTCAGAAATCTAACATAGCATATTCTACACAGAAATTTAACATATTCTATTCTACACAGAAATTTAACATAGCATATTCTACACAGAAATTTAACATATTCTATTCTATACAGAAATTTAACATAGCATATTCTACACAGAAATTTAACATAGCATATTCTACACAGAAATAGAGATATGTTTGATACATCAAGTAGTGTTAAAAATTCACTTTCAAATCAAACATTCTGCAAATGACTCTTCTAAGAAGATCTTTGTCAAAATTGTGTAAAATATTCTTCCTACCTGCTTCCTCCTACATTCACAAACATTTGTCCTCGCTATCTTTGATCCATCTATTCAATGAACGTTTATTTATATTCAAAATGTCAAATACTTTCTTTCTCAGATTATTAATAGAGTAATACATTTGTTCACGCTCAGACTCCCTACAAAAAAATGTATAAACTTTCACAACAATATCCTGAAATGTTACCAATTGAATTTTTTTAAACACATTTTCGATAAATATTAACTTTTACTTAGATGATACAACGCCACTGCAAAGAAAAAGAACACAAGTTTTCCAATGACCTAGATGGACGCATTTGACTCAAATTTACGTTAGAATTGTGCGCAGTCGAGACACAAACACGTTTGGTTGTATTTCAAATGTCACACCAAATGGCCATTTACGGTAGTTTCATTATTTTTAACACAAACATCTTCAGTGAACATGCATTATATAAACAAATTGCATATTTTTGGTTCAGTTGTGATGCAAATATTTCAACATTTTGTCGTTACGTTTTTAAAACACTTCTGTAAATGTCATGCATATCTGTAAAATAGCTGCAAAGTTACACATTTTTAGAAGGGCATGTATTTTGAAACTCACTATACTACTTTTGTTATTTCCGTGCACGAGTAGTAGATCAGGATCAACTGTGTTCATCTTGGAGTGTGAAAATTATAACTTCGATACATCTGGATATGTTATGTTATGTTATGTTATGTTATGTTCCTCCAGGGCCATAGGCGGCGCATAGGGCAGAAACCATTTCTATTTCTGTCTTTGTGTTGCCAGGTCTTTCAATTGTTTCGTGTTGTTAGGTTCATTGACATGCCTTCTCTATTAATGGTTCTTCGTAGAGTTTCTCTAGGTCTCCCTCTTCTTCTTACTCTCTGGATATGCATGCTTGAAGTTTATGTCAATCATCATCATCAGGTGCCATGCTGGCTGGTGTAGGCGGTCATGGCTCTCCACAGCTCTCTGTCCACAGTATTATGTATCAAGATCGTTGTTGTTTCCTTGCCGTGCCAGGTTGTCAAACTGTCTAATATTTTCTCACGTTATCACCTCTGTCTCTGTTGCCTTCAATTTTGCCTGTTGTGACTATGTTCTCTAAACCTGCCTGTCTCATGAAATGGTCAAAAAAAGTAGTTTGCCATTTTCTTATATTATTGATTAAGGTCCGTTTCGCATTTGACTCTTTCTACACCTCTACATTAGATTTTCTGGCAGTCCATGGTATTCTCAGCATTCTTCTGTAGAACCACATCTCTATATTATGTCAATACATTTTTTAAATATATATGGGAGAGGGATATGTGAGATATTGAGCGTTTGCATGTTTCTAACTCATTTTTAAAAATAATTTTGTTTGAAGATCGGTTTAGTCTGAATAGAAGAATAACTGAAGTAAGGATATTCTCCAAGAATAAATGTACTCCAGAATGCAGCATCAGCGTAGATGTGGTCAGTCTGAAGCAATTTAACATATTTAGATATTTGGGTACCTTAATAACATCTGAGACAACTGGTTACAACAGAGATGAGATGTCTGAGAAAAGCCACAGGAGTGACCAGAAGACACATAATTAGAAACGATGTCATAAGAGAAAGAGTGGGTGTCATATCAATTCTACAATACATACAAAACCAACAAATACAATGGTTTGGTCATCTGGAAAGAATGCCGTGTGATGTATTAGTTTATAAAGCATTTATGAAGAGAGAAGAAGCAGAAAGAAGAGCCAATGGTAGACCTAGAGTACGCTGGATTGACAACATCAAAGAGACATTACACGAATACCAAATAACATTATCTGAAGCTACCAGAAAAGCGAGAACAAGAACATTGTATCTCCCTCGACACCCGTAAAGGGTAAAAGAGGAAGGAAAGAAGAAGAATAATAACATCTGATGAAAGATGTATTAAAGGACAAAAATGTAGAAATGTCCAGGCAAAGGCAGTATTTCAAAAGATGAAGACCATCTTATCTAATATATATTTGTCAACTGAGATGAGATGAGAGAAAGAGAGAGAGAGAGAGAGAGTTCTTAGAAATTACATATATATATATAACCAATTCGGATGTATGGAAGTGAATCTTGGACAATCAGCAGAAGTGAAAAATGATATAGGGGCAGTAAAGATGTGATGTTATGGAAGAATGTTAAGAACACCAAGGGCAAATAAAAAGTGTAATGAAGATATCCTGAAAGAAGTTGTTTCAAAAAGAGAACTTTTTACAGCATCAGAAAGAGACAGTCCACATTTTTTGACAAATCAGGAGAAGAGGAAAGATGGAGCACATTGCAACAACAGGCAAGTTGAAGAGCAATAGTCATCATCATCATCAAGTGTCGTCTCCGCAACGAAGGTTGGCAGCAACGGATCTCCAACATCCCCCGTCTCTTGTCTTGGTGAGCAATAGTAGGGGAATACCAAGAGAGAAGATGCTGGACAACCTGGTATTGTAGCATGGGAGACCATCAGAATTGGAAATGATTGACAGCCGACGAAACAGAATGTTGTGGAAAGACATGATAACTAGTTCCCCACACGGTATAGAACATAAGAAGGCAGAAGTTCTTTGAATACAAACACTCAGTAGCTATGCTTAGTGCATCATCTTCCAGTGTGTTATGTTTTATACTTCCCGTGTGTTATGTTTTATACTAAAGCTTATCAATAGTCTTTAGGCTGTTCTTGTGTTAGTTCTTTAGCCTGTGCTTGTGTTAGTTCTTTAGCCTGTCATTATGTTAGTCCTTTAACCTGTCCTTGTATTAGCTCACTAGGCTGTTCTTGTGTTAGTTCTATAGGCTGCCTTGTATTAGCTATTTAGCATGTCCTTGTATTAGTTTTTAGTCTGTCGTTGTGTTAGTTTTTTAATATGTCCTTGTGTTAGTTCTGTAGCTTTCCTTGTGCTAGTTCTGTAGCCTGTCCTTGTGTTGTTCTTTTGGCCACCGTGAGAGCTGACTGTTTCATGTTTACCTCCTAATATCATCATGTGCAGCTCCAAACAAGCACATCATTTCTCTACATCATAGGTTCCCAAAGTGGTTTATATGGACCCCCAAAGGTTGATTTTGTCTTGCAGGGGATTCATGTTAGGGAAAATACAAATTGGGGGTGCACGAGATGTGCTACTTTAATAAAAGTATGAATAAAAATTGTACAAGTTCTTCTTTTCTTACAATTGTCAACTCTGCAAAATATACTGATCAAAGTGAGTACCACTGCCAGCAGTAAGAAATCAACGCATTTTAAATTCACATATTTAGGAAAATTCAATATTAGGTAGTGAAACTATGGAAAACAAAAATAAATCGGTAAGGGTTCTACCGGGCAAAAAAGTTTAGGATTCACTGCACTACACTATATATCATAGAAAACAAGAGTACTGCAACTATTTTTGTATTTCAGGAGTATCCTATAGAATTACACACATAGCTTCATTTTTTAAATCTTATCTAGTATCATTTTTTGTCATGTGACGTATTCCTTCCAGAACGTTGTCTTCCCAATGAACTCTCTGAACCTCTCTCTGTCTTGGGCGATGTGGCTTGCATTTTCTAGCGATGTATTCATGTTATCTTTAATGTCGTCAGTCCATCGTCTTCTTGGTCTGCCCTTTCTCCTCTACCCAGGTACTCTTCCCTCAATTATTTGTCTTTCTAAACAGTTATGTCTCTTTATATGACCAAACAGGCGTAGTTTTCTTTTTGTTATTGTGTTTAGTAACCAACACTCTGGAATATTCAATGTGTTTATAATGTCTGAGTTTCTGATTTTATCCTTCCATGATATTCTAAGTATCTTCCTGTAGCATTTCAGCTCGAAGGCTTTGATCTTCTTTGCCACTGTTTTACTTAGGGTCCATGTTTCACAGCCGTACGTTGCAACCGGAAAAATAAAAGTTCGTAACATTAACACTTTCGTTTCTATTTTGTTGTTTTTCCATAAAAAACATTTTACGTTGGACAAATTTAACGTTGGACATAACGTATCATTTTACGTTGGACAAATGGTCAGGGCATATTCTGCTATTTGGTTTCACTAACTCTTTAACTTCGTATGGATTTCGTACCGCGCCATAATGTTGCTAGAAGTAACTATAAAAATGGAGATTGTTTTATGGAGATTTTAAAAATGTTGGTTATTCTATTGAGATTTTTAAAATGTACCTCTTATGTTTTAGTAGTCTCCTTTCAACTGTGGATACTAGTCCAACTTGGTGATATCAGATATTTTGACCATTAAAAATCGTGGAGGTCGCGATCCTGGTAATCCTGCCATCACGACACTCTAGTTAGCATAATCTTAGATTATACTTTACTACGAGAGGTTATAGCTTGATCTCACGACTGTGAGATCCAGGGTTTGATTCCCGGCACGGACTGAGATTTTTCAATCGGAGTGTAAATTAAAAAACTCACCTTGTATATGATTAGTCACAGCAAGGGACATGCGGCCTTTATTACACACGCTACTAACAAACTCCCTGCGACTTGCTAACGGGAATATTACAGTGTTTAATTATTTCTTTTAACTGACAGGATGCGGCATTGATACAACAGTACCAGAAGGAGTTCCTGACAAAATGTAGTATCTATCATTTTCTTAGCTGTCAATATTTCCACTTCTCAGTACCGTAGTATATGTAATTTACATTCTCATTGGAACACATCTGCTTAAATATACTCGAATGTATTTGAAAGTTGGTATTCTTTGTTCTGTATCTACACATTAATAACACTCACCACCATCAGCGCCCTACAGATTGTTCCCACTCGCGACATACCAACGTTCTTCCAAGTTTACCACTTAACACCCTAAGTATGTATATTCATATGTATGTATGTATGTTGTTCAAAAAAATTAAAGTAACTTTTTTGTTTGAAGTTACTTTTATAAACGATATTCGCTGATTGGGCAACCTTCAACCCATTTACTGTGTCCACCTGGTCATGAACTGCTCGTCGTTACCTGAATGATACTTACCTCATTATTCGTGAGGTCATGTCAGAATTCAAAATAACATTTTTTTGGCAATAACTCGTGAAAGGTTTGTGAGGATCCTGTGAAACTTACTGAACACAAAACTCTCTGACCATGTTATTGAACGCATATACAAGATTGATGGTCCTGGAATAAATTTAATGCACAAGTATAGTTCATCTCACTACAGAACAATGATACATCATCATTGGTCGCTCGCAGAGTGGACACTCACAAAGTATAGTGGGCAGACAATTTAATGTGGTTAGAAGCACCATTAGTTGTCTTTGGGGGCGATTTCAATGAACTGGCTCAGTTTCAGACCGATCGAGCAGTGGAAGACCCAGGGTTACAACTCTTGCCAAAGACCTCTTTATACGACTGCGTCACCTCAGGAATCAATTTGCATCTGCGTTCTGCACAGTCCACTCAATGCCAGCAGCTCGTCGAATTTCAGAAAAAACGGTTAGAAACCGGCTGCATTACGTGGTATTTGAGCTAGAATACCCTACAGAGGTCTCATTCGTACGGACCGGCATTGCCAGAACCTACTGCAGTGAGCGAATCAACATCGTCAATGGGCCGTTGGGAATAACTGGAGACGCGTTTGGTTTAGCGATGACTCCATGTTTATGCTCCAGCGACACGATAGGCTGAGAATAGTTTACCACCGAGTCCGTGAGTGCTAAGCACAGAACATCGATGATGTGACTCATTTTCACACGTGGTGAGGGTGTACTGATGTGAGGGGAGATCAAATTCATTGGAAGAAATGACCTGCTGTAAAAAGAAGGATATCTGAATGCCGAACGATACATCTCTGATATTGTTCCTCATCGAGTCCTTCCAATGTTAGCTGTACAAAGGTCGATTTTTCAGTAGGATAACGTTCGACCTCATGTGTCACAACTCATCGTCAAGGCTTCTCTGGAAACAACGTCCAGACCATTCTGTGGCCAGTCATGTCATCAGATATGAAGCCCATAGAATACTTACAGGATGAACTCGACAGACGATTCCGCCAGCGAGACATGGCTGCAGCCAATCTTCGACAATTGTCTCGTGCACTGCGGGAAGAGTGGGCAACCATCCCATAACAACAGATCCAACGGCTAATAGGATTCATGCCACGTAGATGCCGTTCTCTGATAGACCAAAGGAGGCATACACCTTACTGAAACGGAGGCCTCATTTCGTACTATATCTTTTAAACGTAATGTAATTTCTTCCCATAAATTTAACGATTGTATTTTGTTTTATTCTCATCAGGGCAATGCTGGGCTCCTCTCTCTCTCTCTCTCTCTCTCTATATATATATATATATATATATATATATATATATATATATATATATATATATATATATAGTTATGAACATCAGATGGCAAGACAAGATTCCAGATACCACTGTCCTTGACAGATCTGGTATCCCCAGCATTGACACTATCCTGATGCAGACACAGATTTGTTGAACAGGTCATTTGGTACGTATGTCAGACTATCGCATGCCAAAGATACTTCTCTATGGTGAGCTGGAGAAGGGTACATGATATCAAGGTGGCCAAAAGAAGTGCTAAAAGGAGTCGTTAAAGACCTCACTGAAAGCATTTGAAATAGACCAAGACACATGGGAAAAACTGCCACAAAATAGATCTACATGGCGTTCTACAATCATAAAGAGCTCATCATCTTGTGAAAAGAGGAGAAATGCAGCATCCCAACAGCGGAGAGTAGCTAGAAAACGGATAGACCAAAATCTGCCTACAGTGGTCATTCCATGTTCGAACTGTCCAAGAACATTTACAGCTCAAATAGGGCTCATTAGCCATCTACAAACTATTATGCATGGTCATAATTCTAACTGAATTTTCAAAAGTTGGTGTAAAAAATGTTTCCATTTATTGAATTAATTACCACAGAAAAAAGCAGAAACGATAGTATGAACTATAGTTAACATGGAAATACATCGTTAAATACTATTTCAACATGGCAAACGCCGATAGCAAGTAAATAATTCATTTATTAGACGTAGCAGTTCATTGACAAATTTCATTAAATTTCATAACATTTCATTAAACCTCTCGTCATAGGTTAGAGGTAAAAAAGTCCATCCAATCATATCAATGTTGAACTTTCCGGGCTGGCAAATTTTCCAAACTTTAAAGGTGCTAAATATAGTCCGTCTACGTGCTAACGTCGCTAAAAGTATGCGTTACAGGAAACATAGTTACATAGTTACATATATATATATATAAATTTCTCTCTCTCTCTCTCTCTCTCTCTCTCTCTCTCTCTCTATATATATATATATATATATATATATATATATACGCACAAATTGGATGCAGAAATTTGAAATTTTTTTCCGTCGATATACACAACTACAAACACCACTTCCGTGCAACTATCTTATTAAAAGAATGCGGTATTTAACAGCATTAAAAAATATACATTCAATTCTTAAGAAATATAATATACCCATTTGTTTAAGGCAGGGGTTCTCAAACTTTTTAAAGCCATGGCACCCTTAACGATCAGATTATTTCCGGCGGCGCCCTTAATATGAAGCAAAACTTATATTTTTCAATTTTTTTCCCTTTTGGTGAGGCTGCCGCGGAGATAGGTCTGCCTGAAAACTGTTTGCGGCGCCCCCGTGCACCGAGGCGCACACTCAGGGAACTGCTGGTTACGGGTTGTACATATAATATGCCAGTCAATTTTTTGTTAAATTGTTAAGGCCCCCCATCCTCGTATTAACAAGTTGTAAATAATTCAGCGACCCCCACCCCATCCCCTGCTTAATTATGGGAGACCTATTTCTCTATTTCTAAAAATATTTTATGTTTTTTCATTAAAACTTTAAAAAAGAATTAATGTGCTATTTAAAAAGCTAAATGCTTTTTTTTAATACAGATTTTTCGTATACATTATGGCATATATATCATTTCTGCTGTCTTTGTTGACGTCAACTTTTATCAATCCCCCATATCAGAACTTATCAGACCCCCCTCCCCTACTCGACGTGTTTTATGTGTTATGTTACAACCAAAAGTTGATTTTTATGTGTTATGTTACAACCAAAAGTTGATTTTTATGTGTTGTGTGTGTTACAAGTTATTAATAAAAAATTTAAGCACCGTTTTCATAGTTTAATATTATTCATTCAAGATATTATTGTCTGTTTCGGAGACGTCCAGCGCAAGGCCACATAAGGCCCTCAGTCTTTTATTTATTCATTTAATTATTTAATTTTGTGCAACTAGCGAAAGTTTTTGTGTTGCCCCGCGAAGTCATTTGTGTTACTCGCGAGGCAATTTCTGAAGCTGGCAAAGTCATTTCTAGTGCTCCGAAGTCATTTGTGTTGCTCGCGACGTAATTTATGAACCTCGCAAAGTCATTTGTTTTCTTTGCGAAGTCTTTTGTGTTGTTTGCGAAGTCATTTATGTTGCCAAAAGTGATAATTATTGCATTTAATTTTTTATTGGTCACTTTGTGCTGACAGCCAATGAAAAGTTACGAGAAAATACAGTGTAACTTTGGAAGAAAGAACCCTTCCGATGGGACCACAGGAGTGTATGCATGTCAAGGGACTCATTCAGCACGTACAAGTGCAGGGGCAATCACAACTCAATCCGGAGGGAAGTCTAGGTAGGTTCCGTGGCAGCAGACTGCCGTCGGGGATGAAGATAACTCTTCATGTACTAAGCTGCAGCAACTATTATGCGCGGGATGGCCAGTTTCCTTAATTGATGTCTTTACCTCCCTTAACTAATGCGTTAAGTACCAATTTACAGCTGGATTGACTGGAGGAGAGGTCCTGTCAGGCGAGAAATCACGAACCGGATTTTCTTTCCTCAGACGTGGTTTCGAACCTTGCACACTATAACATATTGATAGTTTTCAAGCTCGTTATCTACTAGGCTACTGGTACTAGTGAAGAAAGTGGGGCTTTCTGTACAACCGGTAGTGCGACAGTCAGCGTGATGGTTGTGACCAGGGCAATAATATGGCTGGAGTGATACAGATATCTGTTGCTGTTTGTTTTTTTTGACTGATTCTATGAATATGCTTAGAGATCCAGTCTGGCAATCTATACGGTGGCTATAGTCGATTAATAATTCTTTCATATACTGTATATATTAGGTATGTTGATTGCCCTCTTCGTACACCAGACATGTTCAGACACTCAGATTTCCACTTCAGTAAATCTATCAGGGCATAGCGGCTGATGGTTCCGGTTCTATGATGATTCACTACTCTTTTGAAATCTGTATTATGTGTTCTGTACGGGCCATGCCTATCTTCACTCCCAAGTCGCACATTCTCGAAATTGAGGCATGCTAATTTATCTCAATATCACCACATACCCGAGTTATTTCCCTTGTCTATATTTGTAAAAATAACTAACCCTAATCCCAACCCTAAATAAATAAATATTTCAATTATCAAATGAATGATACGCATGAAATTTACAAACATAGACAAGGGAAATAATTAAACATGATGTGGCGTCTACTTGTACTGTTTATCAATGTCAATAATTGTCAAGAATTCATAGACACTGCCCTACATGCTGAACCCTATAGCAAACAGTGTATATTGTTTTACAGCAAACCAGGTCAACTAAATTACTTTCGTCATTTTTTGTGTTCACAATTTTAACGGTTGTTTCCCTTTAAAGGCAGATGTTTTAGGTGTATCTTTGAAAATTTCAGGATAATACATGGTTTGTATGATATCCTACATGCAGGCCCGTAGATAAGGTAGAGGTTTGAAGGTTCAAGCCCTCCCTTAGCAAATCTGAACATGACTTTTATTACTAGAAACGTGAAAGGTCGATGAAAACCCTACCTTAGCGATTTTTCACGAAACGTCTTCAGAATTAGACATAACTCCTCCTTACGGTAATCCTATCTACTGCCCTGTCTTCATATATTTAAGTTTGTAAACGCAATTTATACCAAAACGTTGTGTAAATAATAAACAAAATTGATTTTTTTGCAAAGTATATTATTTTATTTAGTTAGATTTTAGTTTTCTAAAGTAAAATATAAAAGACTCAGTATCGATACCACATTAGCTTATTTCTACATTCAGTTTTTTTGTGTGAAAATAAACTCCTTTCCCTTAAAGAAAATTTTAAACAAATATAGACTAAAGGGTACCACGTCCACAAAAATACGAATACACAACTTTTCCTAATTTAAAAATTAATGAATTTTGCATACCCGAATCTAATACACTTGAAATATACAGCAATCATATTTTTTAAAAGAAACCATTTAAATGGTGTAATAGATTAACTAGGCCCTTAGTTCGAAAACAGTTACCCCCCCCCCCCCCAACCCTAGACATCTATAACAGAAAAGTACGGAAACAAAACTATGATTTTTTTCTACATATTTAGATATAAATTTTAATTCAAATATTTTAATTGGCATATAACAAACAATATTGTTGACATCAATTTTGTCAACCGCTACCAATTTCGGTCAAACTTTTCAGATACCAGTACCCCCCCCCCCCCCAACACCGTGCCCTAAAAATCAAAAGACATGTCGCTGCAGAAAATGTGTGGTATCTAATATCTTACATATGAAAATGTGTGGTATCTAATGTCTTACATATGAAAATGTGTGGTGTCTAATGTCTTACATATGAAAATTTGTGGTGTCTAATATATTACATATGAAAATGTGTGGTGTATAATATATTACATATGAAAATGTGTGGTGTCTAATATATTACATATGAAAATGTGTGGTATCTAATATATTACATATGAAAATGTGTGGTGTCTAATGTCTTACATATGAAAATGTGTGGTGTTTAATGTATTACATATGAAAATGTGTGGTGTCTAATGTCTTACATATGAAAATGTGTGGTGTCTAATGTCTTACATATGAAAATGTGTGGTGTCTAATGTCTTACATATGATAACATTGTGACGATAAATGTATAGTTCTGGCAGAATGTTTAGATCATATGCTCCAACAGGAATAACACTGGCACACAGAGATGGACTACAGTATATCCAGTCAGTAACAATTGTTATCTACGTACAAACATTTCTGCGGATGTGGTAATCTTTCCTCTATATATTTTATAAAAAATTTTTTTAGGGAAGGGAATTTTTTAATTTTTTTTTTACAACAAACTGAATTCAGAGATAAAAATGTCAGATGCGTACTGACGAATATCTAACTTTATCTGGAGATAAAAAAAAAATAAGGTAAACAATTTTCCCCACACATTAGTAAATAGTTCAGTTATAAATGTTTACGAGTAATGTACAGTCTTGCAAACGGGATTATACGAGGCGTGCAGATATAGATACTAGATACATTTTCTAACCAAAGTATCAGTTTTAAGTTATTATGCTGTATAATTTTATGTTTAATACACATTTCGTGTAAGTTTATTGAAAAATTCAGAGGAATTAACTGTTGCGAATAATAAATAATTGAGACTGAATTAAGAAGATAATATTTAATAAGGTCATGGAAAATATAAGACGACACGCAAACAATCAAAGCATTACATCAAATTATTTTCTGGGAGCTCACCGGTGTAGAGGTTAATCTGTTAGCTTGTTTAGTAAGGTTTTTTTCTGAGTGATTATTGCTTGAAGCGATGCATACGAAGTACGTGCAATGAGTGGTATACTGCAGGCGGCACAATCCTTCGTTTAGAGGGAATGAGTACATATGGGGTAACCCGAGTTAATTGAAGTCAATCATTTACATACATTTAATTTTTGTTAAGAAAAAAAATTCAAACGTCCTCCAGAATTAAACAGACTAGTTGCAGCTAACCTTCGTTGCGAAGTCGGTATTTGACGATATCTTGTCTGTTTCTATAGTATATTGAATAGAAGATCTTATATGAGCGTGTGCAGTGTACAATGATGTTGATGTCACAACCGAGAGCTGACTCACACACAAACTGTATTTTTAATGAATCCAGCAGGTCTTATATTGACTATCACGGTCTATGGCTGACACTTTCAAACAGCCGAAAGTGACTCCGCACCTATGTATTGACGTCGATCTGTTAAACTAAAGTAATGAGTGTCTTATAATCCAGTAATATATACATAATTTTACCAGAGTTTTGTTCTCTCCGTCTCGTTACTCAACGAAAGAAACCATGCCCCAGTTCTCATGACACAACTCGTGTTGACCTCAATAGTAAACATTCATGACCTTACAACAACCAATCGTAAGACGATTTTTACTTTGATGCGGAAATAATGTACTCGTTTCAAACAATTGTCATTAAAAAAAAACCACCAATGAATAGTTAAACATAAATGATAACATCTGTTATTTAAACATTTATTAAGTGTTAACTATTTTTAAATGTGTATACAAGTGTTATACAAGATATAAAAACAGTGTGATTAAGAGTTTTAGTGTCAAAACTTGCCTCCGCTATGGCGGAAATTGATAATGATCTGTTGAACGTAGAAACATGGATGTGTACACATCGAAACTAACAAAATAAAAATAAGTCATATATAAAGCAATACCGGTTGTGTTTATTTTATGGACAACTTATGCAGTGCTATTATTAATATTACATTTCATATTGTTCTTAAAGTGATGTCATCGGGCAGTCAATAGGAGATTGTTATCCTTGGAATTGACTGCTGTTGTAACCGTCTTTACAGGTAAATTCACAGGTTAAACATGATATTTATGAAATCGTGTTGATTGTTGTGCCTAAACTCTAATTTGAAAATAATGTAATATGTTTTGTACACATCAACTTTTGACTTTTCTTACTTTGAACACAATGTTTCTTTATGAATCACGAATGCAGTCCAGGCTCTATTCAATTATTTGTTAGTGACACGATTACATCGTAAGACTGAGTAGGCCTAATTTTTGACTTAATGATCTGTTTACGTTTGAGCGTTAGTGAGGGCCTTAAGGAAGAGAATGAGATGTGTATTTAACAGTCCTCCACAATATTTATTTGTATGTTACTTTACTATGCGCTACTATAAAATGTTACCATATCTTTATTTCATGGCATAAGCATGAAGTGCCACACAGTGTCACTCAGTTACAAGCAAATGCCAAAAGGTATGCTACCAACAGAAATCTATTCCTGTTATCTTTGAAATTTTAAAATATTAATTGTTTGTATGGACTTATCATAATCGTTGAGTTTAAATTCTTTCTAAAATTTTATTAGTGATTCATTTATAGCAAGCGATAATTCACAATGAAAAACGATAATTCAAAATGACACTATGAATGGATAGGCCTAGTGAATAAAACATATGAACGATTTCAAATTTCTGACACAGACATCTATCCCTGGTCTTAGTAACAGATGATGAAAATGTAAATCTGGTAGTTGATGGTCATGTCATATTACATATGCTGATAAATCTGTTTTTCTTAACATTTAAATAGATATACTATAGAAACAGACATATATACTCTACAAACAGATATATTCTAGAAACATATATACTCTACAAACAGATATATTCTAGAAATATATATACACTAGAAACAGATATATATATACTCTAGAAACAGATATACATACTCTAGAAACAGACAGATATACTCTAGAAACAGACAGATATAATATAGAAACAGATATACTATAGAAACAGGCAGATATGCTCTAGACAGATATACTCTAGAAACAGACAGATATACTCTAGAAACAGACAGATATACTCTACAAACAAACGGATATACTCTAGAAACAGATATACTATAGAAACAGACAGATATACTCTAGAAACAGATATACTCTAGAAACAGATATACTCTACAAACAAACAGATATACTCTAGAAACAGATATACTCTACAAACAAACAGATATACTATAGAAACAGACAGACATACTCTAGAAACAGATATACTCTAGAAACAGATATACTATAGAAACAGACAGATATACTCTAGAAACAGGCAGATATGCTCTGAACAGATATACTCTACAAATAGATAGATATACTCTACAAACAAACAGATATACTCTAGAAACAGATATACTATAGAAACAGATATACTATAGAAACAGCTAGATATACTCTAGAAACAGATATACTCTAGAAACAGATATACTATAGACACAGACATATATACTCTAGAAACAGGCAGATATGCTCTAGACAGATATACTCTACAAACAGATAGATATACTATACAAACAGACAGATATACTCTAGAAACAGATATACTATACAAACAGACAGATATACTCTAGAAACAGACAGATATACACTAGAAACAGATATACTCTAGAAACATGCAGATATGCTCTAGACAAATATACTCTAGAAACAGACAGATATACTCTACAAACAGACAGATATACTCTAGAAACAGACAGATATACTCTACAAACAAACAGATATACTCGAGAAACAGATATACTCTAGAAACATGCAGATATGCTCTAGACAGATATACTCTAGAAAAAGACAGATATACTCTAGAAACAGACAGATATACTCTATAAACAGACATATATACTCTATAAACAGACATATATACTCTAGAAACAGACAGATATACTCTATAAACAGACATATATACTCTAGAAACAGACATATATACTCTACAAACAAACAGATATACTCTAGAAACAGATATACTCTAGAAAAAGACAGGTATACTCTAGAAACAGACAGATATACTATAGAAACATATATATACTCTAGAAACAGACAGATATACTCTAGAAACAGATAGATATACTCTAGAAACAGACATATATACTCTAGAAACAGATATACTCTAGAAACAGACATATATACTCTAGAAACAGATATACTCTAGTAGAAACAGACTATCAAACATCATATATAGTACATATATGTACAGCTTATTATTGATTACTATGACAGTAGGGACATGCAGCAGCTGAAATGCATGTTTTAGAGGCTGTTCATAAATCAAGTCAACAATTCGGAAGGGATGGAGAGGCGGGGGGGGGGGGGGGTTCTGAAAAACGATGTTGTTGAAAAAGGGGGAGTGTTAAATTATTTATGGGGTAGGGAGTAAAATTGTGTTGACATAATTACGCAGGGGTTGGGATCTCTGAATTGCTAACAGTTAACAATGGAGGTCAAGGTACATGTAATTTTATCATCACGGCCTATGAAGAAAAGAAACTAAATGATACATGTTATATATTGCCCTTATTGTTTTATTATTTAGCAAATATCTGGAGAAAACAATTTTGTTGACAGAAACTTCTGCAGATCAGTAAGATGTAGTTCAGAGAGCGGAATGCATTGTGTCATGGTTTACAGCTATCCATGAGTGAGAAGAAGCAGATTTGAAACTATTTTGGAATATTTAAGCACTATTTTGTTAGTAACATGTACAGTAGAAATGGGCAACATGCTTAGGTTTTCCAATCGGAATGAACATTTTTCGTGTGCAAATGGGACGAAGAATTTTTTTTTAGTCTTTTGATGTTTCAAGTAAAATATTCAGATCTGGTCTGTCTTTGAAGGCCATATTTGATTTCGTCTGTCTTTGCGGGCCATATTTGATCTCGTCTGTCTTTGCGGGCCATATTTGATCTCGTCTGTCTTTGCGGGCCATATTTGATCTCGTCTGTCTTTGCGGGCTATATTGAATATCGTCTCTCTTTGCGGGCAATATTTTATCTCGTCTGTCTTTGCGGGCCTTATTTGTTCTCGTCTGTTTGTGCGGGCCATATTTTACCCAAAGGTCGTATTTTGCCCATGGTTATATTTTGCTCACCCTTGGTTTATCCTTACACGAAATAACACACATTGTGATATGCTCTAGCCACAGGCAATCTGTTCAAATTGCAACTATGGCGCAAATAAAACGACGACACAACGCATATCCATTTTGTGGATTACATCCAGCTGGAAATATAGTTGGACCATTGCCCTGCTATAAGAGAAATCCAGTGGAAGTTTGAGAAATTATGTTAACTGTATTGAGTAACCGAGGAGATACTCGAGTCATCAGTTGAGTAACCGAGGAGACACTGGAACTTGTATAATGTTTGTTGTCTCATAGACACACATATCATATGGATGTATATTTAGTCCCCGTAAGGAGTCATTTCAGTATGATAGCATCCAAGCATCATCGCATCTTGCCAAGAACACATCATGTACAGCTGGACTAACTTGTTCATTATTCAGTGAGATATGTTCAATCATCTGTAATGATTTCATATCTAGCATTTTTTCACCGCCACCTAGGATTCTTCTATACAAGGAGAAAGGTACAATGTCCGCTGGCCTGCATCTCTTTTGTTTTCCATTGGGACCATGTGACAGAAGAGAACTGTAAGAAATCGGGACAATACATGCAGTAACAATGATGATTTTGTTCACAGGTGACAAGCGCTCAGACTATCTCCCAACGTTTCTGAGTGGCATCCAACGACATGCATGGAAAGAAGACTGTGACACTGTTCTTTGCACCCTGAACTAGAAGTCTAAGGCCCGGCCACATGGGTGTGTCTAATAAGATATTCTTGCCACTCCCATAAGTGCTCCGCTCTCCGTTCCATCAGCCATTCCAGTGAATGTAGAGTAATTTAAAAGTTCATCTTGTGTCTCCTGTAGTAACATGATGGTTACAGAACTGTGCCGCACTGTTTAACGCTATTGCAGTTCCAGTATCCAATATTAATGTTATGTTTGCGAATTCTATCAGTTTCCCGTATGAATTTTTATTTACTTTCTCCTCCCTCTGTTGTTAACGCCACGATGACCGCGCTTTCTGACTTGATGGTGTTCGTAGTATAAAGCTGCCGAAACAGACTTCGACATCAGGGCACCACTCTGGCTTTACTAAGATATAATATATAATAATCTCCCTTTCTGGAGGATATTCTGTCGACAATCTAGTAGAATCATAGTCCTGCTACAAGAGAGATCCAGCGGATACTTGAGAACCACATAAAAACAAAAACAAAACTTCGAATTTAGTTACTTTTCTGTCTCCACTTCCCTATCATTTATAATGTTTCGTCCTTCCCTCCAACCCCAAATCAGATCTCTGTGACTTCATGTGAGTAACCGATCAATCAGTAAGCTGGCTTCAGAAAGTGTAGAAAGTGATACTCTGGATAGCGTGTGTGAGAGAGATGATACTATAATTCTTGCATATCGATTGTACCGATATTCTATGTAGCGTGTGTGGTAGAGATGACACTATAATTCTTGCAAATTGATTGTACCGATATTCTATGTAGCGTGTGTGGTAGAGATGACACTATAATTCTTGCAAATTGATTGTACCGATATTCTATGTAGCGTGTGTGGTAGAGATGACACTATAATTCTTGCAAATTGATTGTACCGATATTCTATGCAGCGTGTGTGGTAGAGATGACACTATAATTCTTGCAAATTGATTGTACCGATATTCTATGTAGCGTGTGTGGTAGAGATGACACTATAATTCTTGCAAATTGATTGTACCGATATTCTATGTAGCGTGTGTGGTAGAGATGACACTATAATTCTTGCAAATTGATTGTACCGATATTCTATGCAGCGTGTGTGGTAGAGATGACACTATAATTCTTGCAAATTGATTGTACCGATATTCTATGTAGCGTGTGTGGTAGAGATGACACTATAATTCTTGCAAATTGATTGTACCGATATTCTATGTAGCGTGTGTGGTAGAGATGACACTATAATTCTTGCAAATTGATTGTACCGATATTCTATGTAGCGTGTGTGGTAGAGATGACACTATAATTCTTGCAAATTGATTGTACCGATATTCTATGTAGCGTGTGTGGTAGAGATGACACTATAATTCTTGCAAATTGATTGTACCGATATTCTATGTAGCGTGTGTGGTAGAGATGACACTATAATTCTTGCAAATTGATTGTACCGATATTCTAGGTAGCGTGTGTGGTAGAGATGACACTATAATTCTTGCATATCGAATGTACCGATATTTCTACCCTCCATAATAGCTACTTCACGAAGAGTTTCTCTCGATCTTGATATTTCTCTTTTGCCACCTGGTCTACTGTAGTAATTGTAATTCTTGAAGCGGCAGACATCCGTCATTTCTGTTTCGTCTTTCCCCCTCCCCCAATCACATCTCTGTGACTCCACGTGAGTCAGTACTATGCACGTTGAGAACTACATATCTATTCTACTTTTTCTGTATATTTTAGTTGTAACATAATAATGTTGAATATACTCTACTCATTCTACTTATTGATTTCTTTAGTTTATAACATTTGTTAGTTCAAGAATTTAGGAAACGTTTCTTAATATGTTTGCTTAATTGATATTTTGCCTGTGCTATGTATTGTGGTATGTCTTGTGCTATGTTTTGTGCTGTGTCTTGTGCTATGTCCTGTGCTATATCTTGTGCTATGTCCTGTGCTATATCTTGTGCTACGTCCTGTGTTATGTCTTGTACTACGTCCTGTGTTATGTCTTGTGCTATATCCTGTGCTATGTACTTTGTTATGTCTTGTGCTATGTCTTGTGGTATGTCTTGTGATATGTCTTGTGCTATGCCCTGTGCTTTGTCTTGTGTTTTGTCCTGCGCTATGTCTTGTGCTAAGCCCTGTGTTATTGTCTTGTGCTATGTCTTGTGCTATGTCTTGTGCTATGTCTTGTGCTATGTCTTGTGGTATGTCTTGTGGTAAATCTTGTGCTATTTACTGTGCTATATATTGTGTTATGTCCTGTGGTATATCTTGTGCTATGTCCTGTGCTATGTCTTGTGCTATGTCTTGTGCTATTTCATGTGCTATGTCTGGTGCTATTTCATGTGCTATGTCTGGTGCTGTCTTGTGCTATGACTTGTGCTATTTCCTGTGCTATGTCTTGTGCTATGTCAATAGAACATCTCACATTTATTAGTGAACCAAATTAAATTCCAGAAATATTTAAAACTACTTACATTGTGAAAGGATGAGATCATATTACATGATCTTAGTACGAGGTTGTCATATTACATAATCTTAGTACGAGATTGTCATATTACATGATCTTAGTACGTGGTTGTCATATTACATGATCTTAGTACGAGATTGTCATATTACATGATCTTAGTACAATGTTGTCATATTACATGATCTTAGTACGAGGTTGTCATATTACATGATCTTAGTACGAGGGATGGTCAAAAAGTAATGCCTCCTAATTTATAATTTAATTAAATAGACACGAAAATAGATACATCGCACATTAAAATGTAGTCTGAAGGTTGTACTTCAAAAATTTATTTCTCAATCAAAAGATTTATCGATTTATTTCTCCGTTATTTGTTATAGTTTTTGTCCAATCTTCACACTAGGGAATGTATTCCCACACGGTAAAAATGTATCTTTTTTCCATAACCAATTGCGTACGTTGGGTGTATCTGCTTCTAAATTTTCTTATATTCTGTTTTTATCAGTCTTACATTCATAGTGCGCATGATCAATTTATATTTGTTGTAGTGATCCCCCTTTCCTTGCCAGGAGATCAGCTTTTTCATTTCGAAGTATGCCACAGTAAAAAGTATCTATATTTGCTTCATAGACTACAGCAAGGCCTTTGACAGAGTCCAACATGAAAAATTAATCAAATGTCTTCAAGAAATAGGCATAGATGGAAAAGACATCAGGCTGATTAGAAATATATATTGGGAACAAACTGTATCAATAAGGTGTGAAAACAGCTACTCTCCATACATAGAAATAAGAAGAGGGGTAAGACAAGGATGCATTTTATCACCAAGACTATTTAATATCTACACAGAGAATATCTTTAAAAATATAGAAGAAATACCAGGACTCAAGATCAATGGGAAAATAATAAACAACATTAGATATGCAGATGACACTGTTCTTTTAGCAGAAAGTGAACATGAACTACAAAGACTAATAGATCAAGTCAATAAATCAAGTCAATAAATCAAGTAATGAATATGGACTGGATATAAACATTCAAAAAACAAAAACCATGATAATCAGCAAAGACACAGAAGAACAGGAGGTAAACATAAACATACAGGGAGAGAAACTACAACAAGTAAAACAGTATCAATATCTTGGACACATAGTCACAAATGATGGCAGATGTGAAACAGAAGTTAAAAGGAGAATAGGAATGGCTAAAAGTACCTTCAATGACATGAGGAAATTATTAATATCTAAACAAATTACAAACAGGTTAAAAATGAGAATTATAAAATGCTACATCTATTCCATATTAATGTATGGCTCAGAAACATGGACACTAAATAAACAATTAGAAGACAAAGTTGATGCCTTTGAGATGTGGGTATATAGAAGAATAGGGAGAACATCATGGAAAGAGAAGAAAACAAATAAAGAGGTGCTAAAGACACTTAATATGAGGAAAGAACTACTAAGAGAAATAAAGATCAGGCAAATAAAATACTTTGGACACATTAAAAGACATGACACCCTATTGAAGACCTTACTTGAGGGTAAAGTCAAAGGGAAGCGAGCAAGAGGTAGGCAGAGATACAAGTGGGAGAGTAACATTACACGATGGACAGGTTACAGTCTAGCAGAGTGCACCACCAAGACAAGAGACAGGAGATGTTGGAGATACGTTGCAGCCAACCTTCGTTGCGGAGACGGCACTTGATGATGACGATGATGCCACAGTGACCAGATATCCACTGAAGTACTGTTTCTTTGGAAGTACAGCTGAAGTGTATTAAGCAAGACATTTCATTCATGGTCGAGTTCTTTGGATTTTTCACTGCCTGCAATACTGACTTTGCATCAGTTGTAAAGACTACGTGTCTGTTATGGCTAGGCAAGCAATTTATGAGCAATTTGGCTGCCTCTATTACGGTTTCCATTTCTACTTTGAAATTTGTGGAATGTTTGCCTGTGGGTATGCATTTTTCGATATCTTTTCCCTCTGGATGTTCCTATATATATTCCTGCTCCTCCATCGAACACTGCTTCTTTAGCTGATCCATTTGTAAATACATGTGTCCATATATTCTTTGGATATGCTTTCTGTACGTGTGATTCTTAGTTGTCTCTTTAGTACTTGTATAGTAGTTTCTGTATTCGAAGTAATGCTTGGTACATTGTCCGTAATTCTTTGGACGTTTTTCCTGTCCCAGGTTGGGTATGTGTTAAAAGTATTTAGTGGTTTTAGGTTTTGTACATCTGTCAAATCTGTGAGTGATTTATGAAGCTGTTTTACAGAGTGTAGGAATCGGATTCTTTTGAGTCGCTCTTTTGTAGGTCTGTTTAACCTTTGGTTCATTTGATGGCTCTCCAAACATTTGAATTGTTCATACTGTGTGAGGATTTTTTTCATTTCTTTGGTCTTCCATTGATGACAAACCTGTGCATGTTTCCATTTCTGTGATTGGGGTAGTATTCATACGTCCTCTTATAATTCTGAGATTGTGTTTTGTATCTTTGAGATCGTTTGAGTGTTACTATTGGCTGCAGTCCCCCATGCTGACATTCCATATGCCAAAGCTGGTCTTACGTATCCAGTGTATGCTCTACTTAGAATTTTCCCATTTGCTCCCCGAATCTGTTCCATCCAAATTTTAAGGAGTGCTGTCATTATACCTTTCGTTTGGCACTTGTCAATGTGCTGGTCTAGGGTTGAGGTTGTGTGCCACTTCTAGAGTAGAAAGTTGGATGGTGTTCGGGTTCATTAAGTAGTTGAAGTTTCATCTCGTACTGTCAGTCTTCCACTTCTTCTCCTCTAGTATCTTGTTCTGCATATCCCCAACTCTGTAAGTGGCTATTAAAATCACCAATCACAAGACAGTTATCTTTTGCTGTGTTAATTGTGTGCAAAGAGATGATCTTATTCCTCTGGGCAGTAATAGCTATATACCGTAACCACTTTAGTTGGAAAGGTTAAGCAGGTTCCAATTATTTCAGCTTGTTCTTCGGTCTTTACTCTGATTTCTGAGGCAACAATATTGTTTTTTACCAGTATGACTACTCCTCCTTTGTGTCTCTTTTCTTTATCATTCTGAAATGTTTGGTATCCTCGGATGTTGAATCTATTATTGTTTGTGAGGTGTTTCCTGTATGCATGTTTTATCAATTTCTTCTTTGTGTAGTCGGTTTGTGGGTGCAGCCATTTTATTGTTGGCACCTGCATTCCACTGCAATATTTTCTAGTGTTTACTATTGCCTGTGGGGTCTGTATCATGATCTTTAGATATGTTTTTGGAACCAGTTTTCCTCTGGTTTCTTTTCCTGGCTTGATTCCACAAATTGAGATTTTCAATCAGTCGCTAAAGGTGGGCTCCTAATAGGCTTAGAGCCCGGTACACAATTCGCCTGACGGAATTCCACAGATGAAGCACCAAAACTAATCATTTGTACAAGTCATTGCTTGGCACTGTGGTTTTAATCTTTGGCAGTTATGCCCTGGCTGAACTATGTTGCACCTTTCGAACCAATGTCTCCGTCTTTCGTCTTACTTTTGAGTCAGTATGTGTTTCCCTATCCTTTACCCATCCAACCCTCAATGGTTTCCACAAAAAAATGTATAAAAAGTCAAAGAAAACAAAGAAATGACTATATTTAATTACCTCCCACCCCACATTCTCTACCCCTTACCGAAGACATTTCTACTACCCCTTTGTCCGTTGTAGATAATCTTTGATGGTCGCCGAAGAAGAAAGAAGAAGAAGACAATCTTTGATATGTCGATGGCAATCATTCATCTCAAATCGAATCCAAAATACAAGATTGATGAATAAAGAAGAAATCGAATCCAAAATACAAGATGGATTAGTGTGTCATGTGACGTATTCCTTCCAGAACGTTGTCTTCCCAATGAACTCTCTGAACTTCTCTCTGTCCTGGGCGATGTGGCTTGCATTTTCTCGCGATGTATTCATATTATCTTTAATGTCGTCAGTCCATCGTCTTCTTGGTCTGCCCCTTCTCCTCTTCGCAGGTACTCTTCCCTCCATTATTTGTCTTTCTAAACAGTTATGTCTCTTTATATGACCAAACAGGCGTAGTTTTCTTTTTGTTATTGTGTTTAGTAACCAACACTCTGGGATATTCAGTGTGTTTATAATATCTGAGTTTCTGATTTTATCCTTCCATGATATTCTAAGTATCTTCCTGTAGCATTTCAGCTCGAAGGCGTTGATCCTCTTTGCCGCTGTTTTACTTAGAATCCATGTTTCACAGCCGTATGTTGCAACCGGAAAAATAAAAGTTCGTAACATTAGCACTTTCGTTTCTATATTGTTGTTTTTCCATATGTTTTTCAGCCGTGTTATTTTGCAATATGCCAATCTCTTCCTTATTTCTGCCATGCAGTCTCCTGCACCGTTGATGTTTGCTCCTAAGTATTCAAATTTATCCACACATTCTATCTTGGATGAATAAAGAAGAAATCGAATCCAAAATACAAGATGGATGAATAAAGTAAGAAGAAAGAATTTCTTTTGCTATTCCCTAATGTTGTATGCATTATAGTCTCTAGCAATAATAAGAAATGCAAGAATAATAAACAAAAATAAGAAATGACAAAAATAATCTTTCAACAGTGGACGATAACTAGAACAGACGCAAGTTAATATCTTGTAATACTCAATCTACAAATTGATGTAATACATAAGATGTGACATAGATAAAAAGAAAGGAATCCACATATCTGAAGATGTTTTTACTATGATGAACGAGGTAATGAATAATGGAAACATCACCGTATGGACAACAACATAATGTCTAAATGGCTATGTGATATTTATACTCTTTTATATTGATACGGACGTAGCGTAATAATTTATTTATTGATGAAAGTAGTTGAGTCAGCGGGAATTGTGTTGTTTTTTTAAAAAAAGTCTGAGAATATTATTGATAGAGAAGAAAACTTGGTCAGCTTCACAGCCACCATCTTTATTTTACAAGAATATTATGTATTTGTTTGTTAACTGGTGGGTTTGCCTCATTTGGCCGAGGTAAAAAAAGTAAAGTAACCAATAACATTTATTAATGTCGTAGGGGTGTGAGATGTTAGCGATCTCACATTTCAGTGGCTCTGAAAATGAGGGAGGTAGCATCTCCTCTCCCTCGCAGTCTTTACTTCCCGGAATAATCCGGTACCGATTTAACCCAGTCGACCCGGGAACCGTTGAACTGAAAAATATTTCCGCCTCAACTGGGAAATGAACCCAGAACCACTCATATGCAAAGCCAGTGCGCTAACAACTGCGCTACGCAGCACCCTAATTTTTGCCCCCCCCCCCCTTTAAGTATTGGCCGAGGTACGCACATTTCAACCTAAGAAATAATTCCTTCCTGGTTATATCAGGGCGTCTGGGGGCCTTTGTATTTTGTGGCGTGGTTGCCTGGTTGGGGCTAGCATCTTTCTACCAAGCCGGGTTACAGCTGCGTCTTCTAGCTAAAGTCCTTAAGAAGGTTATATCGTGGCTTGCTCATTATCCCATGAGGGAATATGGTGTATCCTGGTTAGGGTAACCTTTAGAAGGACTTTTGTAGTGCGGTTTGGAGTTTTCCAAGTAGAACTAGTACTAATTTCCTTTTAGTCGAACTATAAGCCATTATCAAAATTGTCTTCAGCTAGGGAAGGGGGGATTCTATTGCCATCTAGAGGATTACCGCCGTCTTCGGTTATAGATTGGGAAATTACTGTCGTCTTTGGTTAGGGAAGAGAAAATTACCGTCGTCTTCGGTTAGGGAAGGTGAAATTACCGTCGTTTATGGTTAGGGGATGGGAAATTACCGTCGTTTATGGTTAGGGGATGGGAAATTACCGTCGTTTATGGTTAGGGGATGGGAAATTACCGTCGTTTATGGTTAGGGGATGGGAAATTACCGTCGTTTATGGTTAGGGGATGGGAAATTACCGTCGTTTATGGTTAGGGGATGGGAAATTACCGTCGTTTATGGTTAGGGGATGGGAAATTACCGTCGTTTATGGTTAGGGGATGGGAAATTACCGTCGTTTATGGTTAGGGGATGGGAAATTACGTTAATAATATGTGATTTCTTTGTATTCGTGGTTTATTTACAAGGTGAGGGGGGGGGGTAGTGCCCGCTATTTAAATTTCCTACAGCTAAATGTCATAGTTTTACTTGTTTGAAACATTCCCTTCTCCCCAGCTATCATTCTTCAATATCTACGAGTTTCAGACAATAATCTAATGGAGTGCTGTAAAATTCTAGGCTGTAATAATACTTGTTGTATACTAATCCTCAGATATGTTTTGTTGCTATAATGTTTTGTTGCTATAATGTTTTGTTGTTATAATGTTTTGTTGTTATAATGTTTTGTTGTTATAATGTTTTGTTGCTATAATGTTTTGTTGTTATAATGTTTTGTTGCTATAATGTTTTGTTACTATAATGTTTTGTTGCTATAATGTTTTGTTGCTATAATGTTTTGTTGCTATAATGTTTTGTTGCTATAATGTTTTGTTGCTGTAATGTTTTGTTACTGTAATGTTTTGTTACTGTAATGGGAACAGCAAGGCAAAGAAACGTTACATTTGTGCCATTAGATGAAATTTGATCACATCAGCCAGTCAGTCTTATCGGTTGACAGAAGAAACGTTTCAATGGTTCTCACAAATTACCAGTTGACAGAAGAAACATTTCAATGGTTTTCTCAAACTGACCAGTTGACAGAAGAAACGTTTCAATGGTTCTCTTAAACTGACCAGTTGACAGAAGAAACGTTTCAATGGTTTTCTCAAACTGACCAGTTGACAGAAGAAACGTTTCAATGGTTCTCTTAAACTGACCGAAGAAATGACTGACCGGTGAACAGAAGAAATGACTGACAGGTCGACAGAAGAAATGACTGACCAGTTGACAGAAGAAACGTTTCAATGTTTCTCTCTATAAAGATCTTCAACATGGACCTCATATCATGGGAATCTGTCCTTTAACAGTCGCCAATAGAGGCATTAGGAGCAGAATCAAAGCAAGCGTTTATACTCGACAATTTCTGATTATTGCCGTGATTTTGTTGTTCACTATGTATATTTACTGTGTCACCTGCCAAGCCAACTTCGACGAATGAAATGGGCTTAAATAATCGAAAACATGACGTGCTATGATGAAAACATGACGTACGATGTACACATGACATAGCATATACATATGGCGTGCTATGATGAAAACATGACGTACGATGTACACATGACGTATCATGTACATATGACGTGCTATGATGAAAACATGACGTACGATGTACACATGACGTAGCATGTACAATGGCGTGCTATGATGAAAACATGACGTACGATGTACACATGACGTAGCATGTACATATGACGTGCTATGATGAAAACATGACGTACGATGTACACATGACGTAGCATGTACATATGGCATACTGTGACGAAAACATGACGTACGATGGCTTGTTTTTATTATGTGTGTAGGCCTTTATTGTCCAGAATCACGATCTATAGATCAGAATATCCCCATGTGACATTTGACAGGGAATTTTATGTCAGAATTTGATATTTTGTTAATTTTCGCGCACACCAGAAAGATGCAACAATACACTTTTGAATCTATTGGCATCATCGCCAAGCCCGTTAGGCAAACCATCAAAAAGAGCATGACTCAATACAAAGTTGACAACAACATCAATGCTCTTAATATACCAAACATGAATACTCAGCGTTCTTCTCTATTGATCTAAAACATGGACATCTTACATGAGGTAATAATAAAGGAAGGATCTCTTCCATTTACACTGTGTCCGTACAATTCTGAACATCAAGTGTGGAGACAAAATTACCAACACCGAGGTCCACCAAAGGGTCAAAATTCCAACAATAATGTCATCGATTGGTCACAGAAGACTAAAGTGGATTGAGCACATTTAGAGGATGTGCAACGGCCGCATTCCAAAATGATTGCTATCCTGGGTGATCTCACCTGGTGCAAGAGAAAACGGCAGATAAAAACTGCGATGCACAGATCTGTCTGCAAACTATGAATGTCTTTATCATCACGCCAGAAAACTGAGATAACATAGCGGAAGATCGCCGTGCTCGGAGAACTAGCCAGCATAATGGTGTTAAGACATTTGATAATTCAATAACAAGTAGAGTGGGTGAATGAAGACGGAGATGTAAGGAGTAACAACCCAGGGATATGGCATTCCCATGCGTCTTCTTTGGCAGAGAAATCGCTCATAGATTGGCAGATTGAGTCATGAGAAGTCCTGTTATGTTCGTACATCTCAAACTCTAACTAATGCAAGCTTACTTCAGACAGTCTGTCAAGACGGACATTATAATTGCCAGCAATTGACAACAATCATTATTAGCTTCAGTCGTACATGTACTAGTGTGTCTTCAACTAAAGTACGAGTATATTTGACGAATTTATTTTGTTGACAAAAGTGGGAGTTTAACAGTTAACAAATAACATTAGTTAATACCGTTTCGTTTAAATAACGTCTCAGAAAATATTAACTGGACAAAAATAACCTCGAAAAACAAATTCGGACTTGAGAAAATTATGGAAGAACAGTGATTACTGGCTGGAGCAGACGAGAGTTACAGTACAGATGTCTGCAGCAGATGTTGAACATATAATGGCCTGGAGCGATGGAAAGTAAATTAGGGCGGATGTAGAAGGGTGTCGGAATATGAAACTTTATAACTTGGATAAATCTAGTTTTGGGGGGTAAATGAGTGCATTGGTAGAATTGTCAAAGTTATATTGAACGCTCGTTTAACTAGTTAGGTTTCAGTAGTTATACATATTTTTTTATCTTTATGTCTCACATAGAGTGTGTTTTTGTTCAGTCAAGTTCAGGGTCGTAGATACGTCTTTAGTAAGAGAAAAAAGGGGGAGGGTTAGAAGTATGTCTTGGCCCCCCCCCCCCACATATTTATACTAATTTTAATTTATAAATAACCCATCCGGCATACTCAAGGTCGGATAGCAACCATCAGTGGTCATGAGACCATCAATCAGTGGACACCAGACCATCAATCAGTGGCCATCAGAACAAGCATAAGTGGCCATCAGAACAACAATCAGTAGGCATCAGACCAACAATCTGTGGTCATGAGAACAACAATCAGTGGCCACCAGACAAACAATTAGTGGCCATCAGACCATCAATCAGCGGTCACCAGACCATCAATCAGCGGCCACCAGACCATCAATCAGCGGCCACCAGACCATCAATCAGTGGCCACCAGGCATCAATCAGCGACCACCAGACCGACAATCAGTGGCAACCAGACCATCAATTAGCGACCACCATACCAACAATCAGCGGCCATCAGACCATCAATCAGCGGCCACCAGACCATCAATCAGTGGCAACCAGACCATCAATCAGCGGCAATCAGACAATCAATCAGCGGCCACCAGACAATCAATCAGCGGCCACCAGACCAACGACCTGCAACATTATATCTCTAAAATCCGCCGAAGACGGATGTGTCGGGCCATTGGCGCAAATAAAACGGCGACACAACGCATTTCCATTCTCTGGACTACATCCTGCTAGAAATCTAGTAGGACAATGGTCTTGCTACAAGGGAGAGCCAGCAGGAGTTTGTAATGAACGATGAAGAAGAATAGATATCTCTAAAAGATTATATACGATATGACTATAGTAATGATTTGTTTTTGTGAAAACCCCACCAGCCCATTCTATATTTATAGTTATATATCTTCATGTTACTGTCCGGCTGTTTAACTATTCCCCATTCAATATTTATAGTTATATATCTTCATGTTGCTGTCCGGCTGTTTAACTATTCCCCATTCTATATTTATAGTTATATATCTTCATGTTGCTGTCCGGCTGTTTAACTATTCCCCATTCTATATTTATAGTTATATATCTTCATGTTACTGTCCGGCTGTTTAACTATTCCCCATTCTATATTTATAGTTATATATCTTCATGTTGCTGTCCGGCTGTTTAACTATTCCCCATTCAATATTTATAGTTATATATCTTCATGTTGCTGTCCGGCTGTTTAACTATTCCCCATTCTATATTTATAGTTATATATCTTCATGTTGCTGTCCGGCTGTTTAACTATTCCCCATTCTATATTTATAGTTATATATCTTCATGTTGCTGTCCGGCTGTTTAACTATTCCCCATTCTATATTTATAGTTATATATCTTCATGTTGCTGTCCGGCTGTTTAACTATTCCCCATTCTATATTTATAGTTATATATATTCATGGTGCTGTCCGGCTGTTTAACTATTCCCCATTCTATATTTATAGTTATATATCTTCATGTTGCTGTCCGGCTGTTTAACTATTCCCCATTCTATATTTATAGTTATATATCTTCATGTTGCTGTCCGGCTGTTTAACTATTCCCCATTCTATATTTATAGTTATATATCTTCATGTTGCTGTCCGGCTGTTTAACTATTCCCCTGGAGTAGAGGGCCCTCCAACTGTGGAATTACACCCTGTCATAGAGTTTAGGTTCCGTGATCCGAACTGGCAATATCTTATTGGTTTTATGTCGGACGTCGAAGAACACGAACAAGCCACCTGCGGAGGGGGAAAAAGCAAGCCTGAGGTGAAACTAAGCCATTAAGGACGTGGCGATCCTATATGTCTTGTCAAATGTGGCAGTCATGGCATACATGACTGTGCAAGAAGATTGCAGGGGTAGGGGAATGGGATATGATAAAGCAGATTTCAGATTCACTACCCACAGATGGAAGTCTTGGCACAATGGACTTCGCCCTGGCGACAGGCCTGAGAATATAACATGACCACAGATGCTGAACGCAGAAGAAAAAGAAGAACAAGTCTGGAATAGCCAAATAAAAAAAACAACATCGGACTAGTTATAAATAGATGTTCATGGAGAAAGGCCCTACTTTGTTGCAGCACAACTCTGCGTTTAAAAGCAAACTCCACATAAATAACTTTATATTAAAGTTCTTAAAGCACACAAATTAATATATGAGCTCAAACGTCGCCTCTTAATCGGTCCGCGCCGGGCAATTCGCCGTGACCCAACTGCCATGACCAAAAAAGGACACACTAAAAAAAAAGGACTGAATCCGCGCATATACAAATGAGCCAGGTTTTAAGGATATTATCAATGCATAATATAACTATCTTATAGTCTTACAACGATAAAATATCGATATATTTGTTTGCACTTGTGGTGAGGTCTGTAGAAACTGCGATGCAGATGTGAAAGCAATAGCAGAAGCATTTTCATGCATCACCACCAAACACAGCAATGAAGCAACACCCCGAAACAACCTAAAAATATTCATAGACTTCCTGTCTGCTCTACAAGTCCTTGAAAACTGAAATCGGACAGCAGAGAAAATCATAAGCAACATACTTGAAGCTACAAACATACTTAAATATTCTATAGCATCAAAATTACGCTGCAGTGGATAGCAGGACACACAGGTATAAGTGGGAATGAACGTTCTCATAAAAGGGGGGGGGGAGTAAGTAACTCCAAATCATGAATTGCTATCAACAGCTAGAGACATGATTCATGATCCACAACAATTGTAAACAACAGTAGATAAACTACTGGGCTCAAAATGAAGAATAGTATATGCAGGCATGTCCCATCAACATCCACACAACAGCATAAACAGGCTACACCACAAAGATCATATCACTGTATTTAGGCTTTAAACACATGTACAGAGGAAACAATAATTCGCCACTTTGTTGAATGCCTTTCAATACAAGACCTGCAAAAACAACTATTACAAACTTCTCCATCACTAGCACCCTCTATACAGACACAGTGCAGCTTAATAAAACATGCACTACCACCACCTGGAACATAGACGACAGAGTGGAAGTCTGCAATCTCCGACATCGTATAAGTAAATAAGACAGCCTATATATTTTTTTAACTGGCATGAGATCTAAATAAATAAATAAATAAATAAATAAATAAATAAATAAATAAATAAATAAATAAATAAATAATAAATAATAATAATAATAATAATAATAATAATAATAATAATTCTGCGTTCAACATCTGTGGTCATGCTATATTGTCAGGCCTGTCGTCAAGACGAAGTCCACTGTCTTCTCCAGGTCAGAACGGCTGCCCCATAGCTTTTTCCTCAAGTCTGTATCCTATGGCCAGGTCTGCTGTCTCTGCTCTTTGTATGTTGGGCAGTCCTAAAGTATGTGTTCCGGGGTCTGGGTTCCGGTTCCACATTGACATTCATCTGTGTATGAGATCCTCAATCGGTAAAGGTGACCCAACAGTCTACAGTGGCCTGTTCTATGGCGAAATATTGTGGTCTGTTGATATCTTTGGAGGAGATGTATTTTATCATGTTCGTATTAATATTAATAATAATAATAATAATAATAATAATAATAATAATAATAGTAATAGTAATAGTAATACATATAACCCGTTCAGGGACATAGGGGTGTCACAATGAGACATTTGGTGCAGAAAGATCTCAACGCACCTCTATTCTCAACCATCCTAATGAGTTTGGAAACATCACACCCTGTCCATTGTTTAATACTATTCAGCCATATCTTGTTTTGAACAGATGGTAGAGGATATATATGAGTGGAGATCTGGATTAGTCAGCGTTTAAATCAGGCATTACAGTGCTATGGACAAGCTCTGGCTCCAGTCCTAAAAAAATTAAATTAATTTTGATTGTGGCGCCTCCTAGGATTGCTAATGCCGCTTGCAACCTGGTGACTTTCTCATCCTAAAGAATATATGTGATCTCATGCTAGACATATTGTTATCAATTGAATGCGAACACAAATATAATTTGTTTCTTGCTCGCCAATGCAGTTGCATCTGTGAGTCTCGCCAATGGCCCACTAGACAAACCACCCATGCAGTAGAAAGTCTTAGTAGATGACATGCCGTTTTATTGCGGCTCTCTTATGGAAACTTTGTAGCGTGTCATCTATACAATTATAGCCCCTCTCTGAGTAGAAGGATCCTTCAATAGACATTGCGCTACGCCGAAAGCTTTAATCTCCTTGGTATTAAAAAAGTTCAGAAAAGCCAACCCACTACACATAGGAAGTAAGAGCTAATCGCTCTCAATTCCTGAGGCTCTCTAACAAAACAAAACAAAACAAAAACCCAAACGTCTGTAATGTTAATGTGCAATGAATTTGAAACAATGTGTATCTGCTCAAGGGATAAATGTTCAAGTGTAGGGTAATACGTCATCGAAAGTTGTGTATCTCCGTAGCCCAATACACTGCATGGCGTAGCAGATTGGAGGTAGCTGAAGAGTTAACTATTAGTCGCTGACCATGAAGTAAATGTATTGTGATCTATCTATCTGTATTCCGTCAGCGCCGAAAACGGTACATAGGGCAGAATCCAGAGCTGTTCAGTTCAATGTATGTGATACTAATGTGTGTAATTTCTGTATGTTGTTGAGACCCAGAGTCATACCCTCTTTGATGATTGTTCTGCGAAGAGTCTCGCTTGGTCTTCTTCTTTTTCTTTTGCCATCTCGTACCCATTTTAATGCTTATAGTGGCAGTCTGGTTCCATTAATTTTAAGTACATGTCCGATATAAGTCTATCGTTTCCTTCTTATTGTTGTAGAAACATATTGCTGTTTGGTGTCTTCTCGTGCATGTTTTGCTTGAATTACTCCTAACCAATATTTAAGAGTCTTCTAAGATATTTATTTTCAAACCAGTTCAATTTCTTCTCCAGCGCCCTTGTCATTTTCCAACATTCGCAACCATATGTCAACACAGATATCATATTGTAGTTGGACAGTCATAGTTTGGTATGTTTACTTATTGCTTTTTATTTCCAGATGTTTGTTGGGTGGTGAACGCACCTGATGCCATCGCAATTCTGGTAGAGATCTCTTTTGTTGTATCTACATCTTGTGTCCTTTTGCTGCATAAATAAGAAAAGTTATCAACTGAATTGTTTCTCATTTGATAGTGATTTTAAGGTTACCTTGGCAAAACTCATTATCTTACTTTTGTAAGTGTTGATCAGAACAGGTCAATTTGTTCTGAAAGATGACACAGTCGTTTCAGCATATCTTGTGCATTATCAGGGTTTGGACTTAATAGCACCAAGTCATCGGTACAATCAAGATCATTAAGAATTCCTCCGACTGTTCATTTTATACTAAAATTGGAGATTGCATTTCTACTGATTCTTCGATAATTGTTCTAAGGGTAAAAATTTGATCAATACATGATCGTTTTGGTCAGAATCCAACTTGGACTTCTCTCATTTGTGTTATTTCATTGTTTTGGTTTTCATTTATTGCTTCAGGAGCCACTTTATACAATGTGTAACATCAATGACGTCACATAAATCCATACTAAATACAATAAATTCATGTGACATAGTGTTGCTAGCAATACAAATGAGTGAACAACGTCTTTATAGACACCATGTATATGTGTGTTTCCATGTAGGTTCGTCTTTTTTTTTTGCTCTGATTTTTAATCGAAACGTCGTTTATCATTGTGTTCCTTTGTTAATGTCATTTTTTGTACGCATGTGTTTGTGTCTGTGGGTCTAACCAATAGTCCACTAGACATACCACCCATGCAATAATGCAATAGAAAACCTTTGTGGATGACATGCCATTGAGGTTATCTTCTTAGAGAAGCTTCGTGGCTCGTCATCTATACAATTATGCTTTTATTTTGTTGTTGAAATGTGTTTCATGTTTACCTGAATATATATGTATGCACCCTCTGTGGTTGGGAGGGAGTCAGAGATGTACTGTGCAGCACTGGGGAGAAGAAAACTGACAGCACTGTTTTTTCCTATGGCTGATACCCATCATAGAGGCACAGTGACTCAGGACGTGACAATCCTTTTGACTTGAACATTTGGTTGCATGCCTGAAGCAATAGATAAGTTCGACATAAACAGTGGTCAATTGGTGGCGGGGAATGAGCACAGTGAACCCTATCTTGGCTACAGTGGCTAGGAGCAGTGCATAGGTTGAAACCTACCTTCCTGGAGGTGTGATAGTTATTCTCTGGCTCTGTCCCGGGGTGGGCCGAAAATCCACTGAGTTCCCAGCAATATAATGCCATTTGATGGCATTAGGTCAAAGGGCATGAGCCCACGGCCCGCTGGATCAGCAACCAACCAATGTAATTTTTACTTTTACTACTGCTAACACGTTCATTTACCCATTTCTGTTAATTCTTGTAAAAACAGTCGAGAAGTTAAAGGTTTTATATACCGCCGAAAACGAATGTGTTGGGCTATTAGTGCAAATAAAACGGCGACACAACACATTTCCATTCTCTGGACTACATCCTGCTGGATATTTAGTAGAACCATTGTCATGCTATAAAAGAGAACCAGTGGGAGTTTGAGAATGAACACTGAAGAAGGAGAATAAAGATATATTATGCATAGTATTGAAATATGAGTTTATTGTGTGTACTATTGAATCACGGTATGAATACCATAGAAATTCTTTTACCAATATTAAACAGATCAGCCCATATAAGAATTTATTCTAGCCTTCACCGTCTGCCACCTTGTCAATATCGAGTGCTGTAAATTTTAATTTTTCGTTCATGAATATTTAATAAAGACATAGAGACAAATCCCTCTTGTGTATTCTGTTGTCTACTATAATTTTATTAGTTTTGTTCTCACCCGTTGACTACATTTCTGGCACGATAAGTTGAATATATATTGGCTGACCAATGTTGAAACATTTCTTTTTAATGGATGTTAATGGCATGATTTTGTGTATGAAAATAATACTGCAGTTTGTAATATTTGTGAATAATTACTTCTTACTTAGTTGACTTCTACACAACAATAATTTACTTACAAAGTAGGATTGGTATTATTAGTTGTTGCTTGACTTCTACACAACAATAGTTTACTTACAAAGTAGGATTGGTTAAAAATTCGTTGTTCTTAGTTGCGAAAATCTGCTTATTCACTTCCTCTAACATCCACTTGTCCAGGTACAAGAATTTACGAGATACGGAAGCAGGAAAACAAAGGTATGAGAAGATGAATTGAATAGTAGTGTTTCTGGAGTAGTCAATTATACTCTAGAAATTGTGTAATTTTCATTCCAATTTGCATAATTCTACTTCGAAAATTTTGCAATTATCATTCAAATGTAGAGAATTTTACTTTAGAAACTGTATAATTTGTATTCCAATGAGAGAATGCTACTTTAGAAATTGTGTAATTTTCATTCCAATGATGAGAATTCTACTTTAGAAATCTTGTATTTTTAATCCCAATGTAGAGAATTATACCTTAGAAATTGTGTAATTTTCATTCCATGAAAGTTAATTCTCAACAGCATTATTATCAGGTGCCACACCGATCTGCCTATGCGATCATTATCACAAGAAAGTGAATTCTAGTAACAAGAATCTTGCCATTTTAACTCCACGGAAGTGAAATGTATTCTAAAATTCTCGTATTCTCATTTCCAGGAAGTGAATTTAAAACTAAAATTCTCGTAATTTTCATGTACAAACATTGAGTGAACCCAAGAATTCTTATCATTCTCTGAAATTCTTCTGTTTTTCGTGTTCAAATCCATGCAGATTAGTATTAGATAACAAATGCGTTATGTTATGGTTTACAGATTAGCTGCGATATCTGCAACTTTCAGCCTGAAACGTCATATTTCATCACGACTTGTCACTTTCACACCATAGTGGATGGGAGAGCCAATTCCACCCCATAACCTCCTTAGTCGTCTCTTACAAAATGCATAGAAGGTCCCATTATTGATATCTTTTACTCTCCTTTCTGGTCCAGGATACACTTAATTATATTCTTTGTTTGAGTTAATTTGTTTGTCTATTCTAAATACTTACCAATTTTTGTGTTCATGTTTCCTTTATCTGTCATCAGAAACAAACAAGGCGTACCCTAGCCAACCTTAACCACATAAAACATTCCACATTTATATTTTATAAATTCTGTTGTTCATCTAGTTAGGGTTCTGGCAGTGTGTTTTACATTTCAGTTCCAGTACGATTCATATTGTTCTCATAAAAGATTCCATTCTGTGCGGTAATTAGTTATGAAGTTTGTTAATTTGTGGTTATTTCCCTTTGCTCAACGTCTAGTGTACGAAGCCTTTGCAAAATCACAGAAGTTCAAAATCAATATTTTCCCATTGCTTGTGCTATTGACTTTTGCGGGTGGGGGGGGGGGGGGGGCGTGTTCTCCATTTTTCATTCAATTTCATTCAACATTTTTCAAAACAATTCTTCATTCTAGATGATTATGGGTTATTTCCGTATATTTCGTTGCTCGACGTTGGCAAGGAGCACAAAGTATAGACCTATAAATAACGACCAATGAAAATCAAGCAAATAATCGAAATCATAACATATAAAGACTTCTTTAAATTCCGTTCGTGGAACTTTAGCGATGTCCATGTTTTACATCAACAGCTTTCTCTGCCTCCCCCAATCCCCACCCATTTAGAGAATCTAGTACTCTCCCCTCCCCACCTGCAAATTTATTCCAAATATTTATCCCTTTTCCCTAAAATATTTTTTTAGGGGGAATGTACAGAAAATACAACATACTTTTGTTCAGATTTTTAGAATGTACAGAAAATACAACACACTTTTGTTAAGATTTTTAGAATGTACAGAAAATACAACCTACTTTTGTTCAGATTTTTTGAATGTACATAAAATACAACATACTTTTGTTCAGATTTTTAGAATGTACAGAAAATACAACATACTTTTGTTCAGATTTTTAGAATGTACAGAAAATACAACATACTTTTGTTCAGATTTTTAGAATGTACAGAAAATACAACATACTTTTGTTCAGATTTTTAGAATGTACAGAAAATACAACATACTTTTGTTCATATTTTTAGAATGTTTTTCTCACACAATTTCATTAGTGGACACACAAAACAAAGTGTCGCTCACCTCAACTTTTATCAACCCTCCTCCTCTTGTTAACAACTAACAAAATGATTCCGTCACCACGACCTCCAGAGATAATTCATAATCCATTGATTTTCTTCCAGTTTATTTACCTAGACCAGTGTTTCCCAACCTTGTTTATTACCATTCCTTTGAAATAGACCACGATACATGGGAAGAACTTGCACAAAATAGATCTACATGGCGTTCTAAAATAAAAAAGAGCGCATCATCTTGTGAAAAGAAGAGAAATGCAGCAGCTCAACAGCGGAGAGCAGCTAGAATGTCACGCATAGACCAAGATCCGTCTACAGTCGTTATTCCATATCCACACTGTCCAAGGACATTTACAGCTCGAATATGGCTCATTAGCCATCTACGAACTCATAATCAAGGACATAACTAAAATTGAATTTTCTAAAGTGGATGTAACAAATGGTCATCATCACGTGTGATGGACGAACAACAATATTACCATGCCCTCCCCCACCTAAGTGTTTCTAAAATACTGATTCTCCCTCCCCCCTGTACAACATATCCATGTTGTTTTTATATTCACAAATTGTATTATGCCTCCCTGAATTGTACCGCTGAACAAATTTCGTGTTGGTCACATTTAGATCTGTCATGTGAAGATCAATAGTACCGTTTTTCTCGTGGTTATTGTGTGTGGGTGTTGTGTATGTAGTCTTTATAAAGACAATTTGAACGAAACGTCGATTTGTGTGTGCTATTATGTATGTTTCCAGCGATTAGCAAAACTTGATTATCATTTTCCAGGCTTTGCCAGTGAGACGTATCAGACAGCAACATGGCTTCCGATTCACTTTGACCCTCTAAAGCAGTGTTTTTTCAATTTTTTTTTTACCATGCCCCATCTAGGTCCTTCTAAAACTCTGATGCCCCCCTATGTATCATTTACGTATTTTTATATATTAAAAAATTGAATTATTAGCTAAATGAAGCCTAACTACAACTTGTTAAAATATCTCACCTTGGGCATTCAAATTGCCCCCCCCCCTGTGGGGCGTGGGCCCCACCTTGGGAAACACTGTTCTGAAGGGCAGGATATCCACTCTTAGGACATGCGTAGGTAACAGTGTTGCTGTTCTTTGCTCATCTTTGCGGCTCTGAAAACCGTGGTTTGAACTCAATACTTCATGGATAAGAGCTTGCCATTCTAGCCTTTTGCAACCTCCCCCCCCCCCCAACGTAAATTATCGTTTGATGTGTGCAATGATATGATTATTCATTGAGTCCAATTCTTCAACAGAAGATCTACTAACAAATGAAAATATGTTTTCATTTATAGAAGATTTGAGACGTATCCGCCCAGTAATTTGGTGGACAGACTTGAGGATTATCTGGCTAACTTGATGATGGATACAAACCTCCAGAGTAATCTACTGCTGTCTGCCCGGTTGTCACTTGTAGTTTTGTCTTTGAAATGTCATTCTGGTGACGATTTATGGGGCAAGCCTGAGAGTCTAGCTGTTGGATTTTGTGTAGATTAATGATGAAATATGAAGAGACGAGTATATCATAAATTAGAGACTGTCTCAATATCAAATATACTCTCTCATATTCTACCTCGATTTCTTTCACCCTCTCCATTTCTCTCTTTTTTCTCTCTCCCCTTCCCTTTCATCTCTTCGTGTTTTTTCTTTCTCATTCACTCCCTTCTTTTCTTTCTATCTCTTTCTCTTTTTTTCTCTCCTTTTCTTTTTTCTGTTTCTCTTTCATTGCCTATCCTTTATCCCACTATCCATTCTTTTCTGTCCCTATTTCTCTATTTTCTCTATTTCTTTCTCTCCCTTATTTTCTCTCCCTCTTATTTTCCTCTCCCATTTGAGGACGAACGAATAAGTAGAAATTACTGAGTATATTTTATTTTCAAGTCGCACATACAAATAATAACTGTCCACCACCAGACCCGTAGATAAGGTGGATGAGGGATTTGTGGTGTTCAACCCCCCTTCCCCAACCCCGCTTAGCAAATCAGATCATGACCTTCTGTACTAGAAACTTAGCCAATAGGTCGGAACACCCTCCCTCTCCCTTCTCCCCTAGAGATTTTTCACAGAAAAATATCCGATTTGAATCAAGTAAAGTACCCGGTACCCGGCATGGCACCTGATGATGATGAAAGTAATGTACACTTGAAAACAAACGAATGACACTTTATTTTAAATTTTAAGATAAACCCTTGCCCCCTTTTAAGGTAAACGTAGCACGTAGCTACAGCCTCTCCACCACAAGTTAATGCAATATTTTATAGGCATATCAAATATAGGCATGTGGGGTGTAACACTATTAATAGCTAAAGTGTATCTTGTATATGTGATTCATGATCGTCTCCGTTAAAGACCTTCCAACAGAATTAATTAGGATCCCATTCGTTACGTTTAAAAAAATTATTGTTGGCGTTTCGGTTGGTTACTATTTACATACGTGGAATCAAATGCCAAAAATAGCCAAGGCGATTCCAAGTATATAAATAGTAACCAACCCAAAGCCCAACAAGGGCTTCAGGTCATGTGATAATTCTAGATAACGCATTTTACTGGTTATGGCGAAAGCTGTATGCTTGTCAAACTATATGGAAACACCAAGGAGCCTTCAAAACAGCAGCATTTATTAAGAAAACCGGACTTGCTGTGTAGACATGTCAAACTGCGAACGGGAAGAAGAAGAAGAAGACTGGTGACGGTCCTGCGTGATTGATTCTTAACTGCTGTTGTTTTTTGAGATGACACTATTACACCCAATCGCATCGGCACCGCAATGTGGATGGTCAGCGTTCGAACCACCTAATATGACATATTAGATTTGCGATGCTAGCTCATTGCCATCTCTGCTACCGCCTCGACAATTTTTATGAATAATTCGGTACATTCCTTCTTATTGCATATTTGCGTTATTCCTCTTCCATAGCAGTTCATTCGCCTAAGCAGTTAATTATGTGATATCCAGAGGCAGATTCATCTTGATATCAAAAGAGAACAGATGTTATCAGATTTATGTGATATTCATATTGTTGTCCAGGCTTCCTGGAAGGTGTAATGCTTATGTAAATATAATGTTTAATATGTTTCACTAGATATGAGATATGTTGATGAATTTAAGCGTAACATCTTGCAATAAAGGCATTTTGTACTTGTCTCAGTTTCACAGCTTTAGCAATCTAACCACCCATTCATTACCCAGCAAACATTTTGCACCAAACAGGTTTATCAGACTTATCAGGATTTTCGTGCGTATGAGTCAGGTTTTGTCAGCAGGAGTTTTACACCATTATCTCACTACGTTTACCACATTGTTCAGGTCTTTGTTCGTACGGTTCACGCTTTGTCAACAAGAGCAAATGCCTTGATACATGGATATCTAGATATAGAGGAGAATGAAATGGGATTGTAAAACGTCACAGAAAGAGTCCATTGTTCAAAAAGATAACAGGGATTTCCCAAAATTCCCCCTGCGTGTTCATCTCATAAACACGCGTGTCCCCTGCGTGTTCATCTCATAAACACGAGTGTCTCCTGCGTGTTCATCTCATAAGAAGCATTACTCATCTTAGCAGATACCACGGATAATTTATCACAGAAATAGTTGCATTTGCTAAAATAAGTGATGAAGGCATTTTAGTCGAAACATGTCACTGATCTTGTTGCTATTTGTTTTCGTCTATAAATACTGGTAGCACATATGTTCCATTTTGCCTCCTGCTATTGCCAGGGCATCATGCGAGAGGGAATGCCCTGGCAAAATCAGGAGGCATAATAGAACAACTCAGTTATTATCTGTCGCACAGTGAGGCCAAACTAGTAATCCGCAACAATTATATATCACTGTAGAAGAAAGATACAGATATTTGTCGGAAACTAGATACCATGCACCAACTACATAGGCAATACAGACCATCGTCTTTCAACTTAGAGCTTACCACTGAAGACTACAGGGCCACCTGTATCGGATTATGGTGACTCACACGAATGAATGAATGACCATGTGGAACAAGCATACAGACCCCTGAACACATACTCCTAGACTTTCTAGATTACAAAGAACTGTGAGGCAAGACATGGCCACACTGGATTGAGCTGAGGCAAAAACCTTTGGGCAACTGCTCTGACTTAAAGAAGATTTTGAGCTTCGTCCTGACGGCTGTCCTGAAGATCTAGTACGACCAAAAGAATTATGAACGCAGAAGAAGGTAACGCAGCAATTTATGTTTATCTTAATATTTGCCATGTCTTATCGCAGTCCTCACATTTCCAGTATCGGGTTGTCTCTTGTCACTGGGGTTTTATCTCATGGGTTTTCATATTTCAAGACAGCGGAGATTATGGACGAAGTCGTGAACCCCATGCCAAATTTACGTAGTCACATGCATGACAAACAGGACCATAGATATAATTACATTAAGGAGGGGGTTTAACTAAAGAAAAAGAATTCAGTTGTTTCCGTGAGTACATTTGACAATCTGATGAGATATTAGAAGACCTATTTGTGAACAATCGCTAAAGGATAGGGTTTTTATTACCGACGTTTTGGTTAAGTTTCTAGTGCTAACAGTCATGTTCAGATTTCCTAAGCGAGAGTTCAACCCCCCCCCACCCCCACACCACTTATCTACGGAATCGGAATTGATGTCAAGTGACAATGTTATTATTCTATGTTCTTCTATTGAGCTCATCATCATCAAGTGCCGTCTCCGAAGGTTGACAGCAACATACCTCTAACATCCCCTGTCTGTTGTCCTGTTGGTGCTCTCTGCTAGACGGTAACCTGTTCATCTTATGATGTTACTCTCCCACTTGTATCTCTTCCTACCTCTTGCTCTCTTCTTTGACTTTACCCTCAAGTAAGGTCTTCAACAAGGTGGCATGCCTTTTAAAATATTTTATTTGTCTGATCGTTATTTCTTCTTCTTCAGCTTTCATTCTCAAACTCTCGCTGGATCTCTCTTGTAGCAGTAGAATGGTCCTACTAGATTTCTAGCAGGATGTAGTCCAGAGAATGGAAATGCGTTGTGTCACCGTTTTATTTGCGCCAATATTAACTGTTGTTCGAACCTCTTTGTTTTCTTATTTTCCCATGATGTTCTCCCTATTCTTATATATATCCACAATTCAACGACATCAATTCTATCTTCGAATTGTTTATTTAGTGTCCATGTTTCTGAGCCATACATTTATATAATAGATGTAACATTTTATAATTCTCATTTTATAGTTCTCATTTTTAACTTGTTTAGATGTTACTATTTTTCTCATGTCATAGAAGGTACTTTTAGCCATTCCTATTCTCCTATTAACGTATATTTACTCCTGCCGTAATTTGTGGTTATGTGTCCAAGATATTGAAATTGTTTTAATGCAGTATTTCTCCATGTATGTTCTTGAGCATAATGCGAACGGATTTAACCACTATGGCAGGAAGATTCCTGAAAATATAGATATATACTAAAGTCTAAACCAGACGATATCGTGGCATATAAAAGAAAGGCGTTCTAGGACTAAGGCGGGGTGAGACCAGGTAAAGAGCACAGCAAAGTGTGTTACTTCAAGTTACACGCAAACATGCCCTCGTCTTACGTTCATAGTTTGTTGAACACGAGTAGCATTGATAGCTGTCTTCTGGAACATTGACCTTTCTTACCCCGTACTCAGGCTGGGGTTAAGGTGTGTTGCAGTGCGAGGGGAAACGAGTGCAGTCAGCCTTGGTTACCTCCTACTCCACCTATTTTTGTGTTATGTTTTAGGTCTATTGCAGCGTATCTCGACCTAGTTACAGAGGTCTCAGCCGCTAGTAAGCTTCACAGTATCACAGATAAAATATATAACAAAACTCTGCAGTAACCAGAAGCCTGTACATTTGGTAATTAATCGCTTGGCCATCATCATCATCATGTGTAATGGTGTGTACGGTGCTATTTTTATTTTACGCCCTGTCACATTTGTTTTGTATCTTAAGTACGTCTTAAAACTTGATACTCAGACAGTGTTGAACCAGCGAGCCACAGGAACCATATATTTGCTCACTGTTCGTTATCTGCTAGAAGAGACTGAGCACCAATAGGTCTGCCCAGAGAGCAATGATGTCGGTACATAACCAATAACTTAAACATTCATATACTCTAAACCAGTGATTCCCAACCTTTTTATTTAAACCACGCCCCACCTAAGTCTTTCTAAAATTCTGATGTCCCCTTATGTAACGTATACGTATTTTTTTTAATATTAAAAAAAAATGAATTATTCCCTAAATTTGTTTGGAATTGTACACCTCAACAATCAAATTTCCGTACTTGATATATTTTGTACTTGATTTTTAGTTGTGTATTATATTATATATTTTGAACAGACAATAGTATGCACCATGATTGAAGCTATGTACCCCAAATAATCATGGATACAAGTATATACCGACGGATCAACAACCAGGGCAGTGAAGAATAAAGGCGCTGAAGTTTACATAAAATATCCAGAAAATGAATCCACATGTTACCAACTGGAATATTCTGCTCCAACTACTCTGCAGAAGTGCTGGCTCTAAATATTGCTGCAGAAATAATAAAAAACACACCAAGCCAATGTCAACAGGTAGTGTCTTACTGATGCAATGTCCTACAAGCTCTTGACATCGACATACTCCCAGATCTGAAGGAAGCCATACGAAGCCATAAAGAATGAGCATCCACAGATATACAACTGTCAAGATATTTAGATAGTATTATTGTGGATACCATCCCACTATGGCGTACCAGGAAATGAAGAGACAGATAGGCTGGCAAAGAATGGAGCAACAAAGCAACAAAAAGATCAAATAAAGAGGACCCTCATCAAGCTATTAGGAAAGTCGGCCATCCAAAAGACAACTATCAATATCTGGACAGAGCTGAGCAGGTTATTATCTTCCTTCTCAGAACAAGACACAGCAGATTAAATAGCCACTTAAATAGACTAAGACTGGTCCCATCACCTTTGTACCCATGTGCGCATGTAGCACAGACCGCGGAACAAATTCTGCAAGACTGCAATACACTAAACCAGTTAAGGGAAGAACACTGGCCCACAGAGATGGATATCCACAGAATGATATATGGGAGCACGGAGGAGCTTTTAAATACAGCAACATTTATTAAGAAAACCGGACTTGCTGTGTCCTAAACAAGTTGTAATTTGGCTTCATTTAGGAAATATTTCAATTTTTGAATATTAAAAAAAAATATGTATATGTTACATAATGGAGGAGGGGAATTCAAATTTTAAGAAGACTTAGGTGGGGCATGCTAGAAAAAAGGTTGGGAAACACTGCTCTAAACAGTACAACACATTCGAAACAATCATTTACTCAAAATATTTCGATTTTCACACATTCTAAACTTTCATATATGCAGGATATTTAGATGTTCACACATTCTAAACTTTCATATATACAAGAGAATTAGATTCTCACAGATTCGAATTCATATAGCCCCTACTCAAGACAATTGGGAGGAGAATGAAGGGGAAGATTTTTAGCAAACTTTTTAGCTAAATTATTGGTATTGAAAGCCATGTTCTGATTTCATAGGGTCGGACTGGGGAGCATCTGAATACTCCCTCCCCATATCTACGGGGTTTCCTTGCTGCGTATGTTTCTGTTAATGCATTTTCCTTACTACAAGGTACCAAGTTCGATCCCCTCCACAAACAATTGTGCATTCGGGCCGTTCAGAAAGCACTGGCAAACAATTGAACGTATTTATATTGCCTATAAAATCACCACAGCCAACAAATGCTGGGTTGATAGCCGCGTCCTGAATAGGATATGCAACCAGGAAAAAAAGTGTATATACTGGTCAAGTAAAAGTTGCTGTGATATAAAATTCGTCACGAGGTGCGTACTAAATCACAATGTGTGTACTGAATCACAAGGTGTGTACTAAATCACAAGGTGTGTGTTAAATCACAAGGTGTGTATTAAATGACGAGGTGCATACTAAATCACAAGGTGTGTACTAAATCACAAGGTATGTATTAAATCACGAGGTGTGTATTAAATCACGAGGTGCGTACTAAATCACAACGTGCGTACTCCTAAATCATAAGGTGTGTACTAAATCACAAGGTGTGTATTAAATAGCAAGGTGTGTACTAAATCACAAGGTGTGTATTAAATCACACGGTGTGTATTAAATCACAAGGTGTGTATTAAATCAAAGGTGCGTACTAATTCACAACGTGCGTACTCCTAAATCACAAGGAGTGTACTAAATCACGAGGGGCGTACTAAATCATAAGTTGCGCACTAAATCACAAGGTGTGTATTAAATCACGAGGGGCGTACTAAATCACAATATGCGTACTAAATCACAAGGTGTGCACTAAATCACAAGGTGTGTATTAAATCACGAGGGGCGTACTAAATCACAATATGCGTACTAAATCACAATGTGTGTACTAAATCACAAGGTGTGTACTAAATCACAAGGTGTGTACTAAATCACAAGGTGTGTACTAAATCACAAGGTGTGTACTAAATCACACTGAAGGGTGACGAACAGCGCAACCTATGGGTGTTCTACATGTATGGAATAGCAACATCATTGATAAAAAAAAAGGATGAAAAAAATATTTATCAAAGAATGCATGCATTAATAATATCATATTGCTGTCTCACTCAATCACACTCTTCCTCAATCACACTCTTCGTCAATCACACTCTTCTTCAATCACACTCTTCCTAAATGTCACCTAAGCTCAAGAAACTCAAGCAATCTGTTTGTGTTAATGAAGTGAATATCGTGGCTGTTTGGCGGTTACTCTCCTCTATGTTGCACGCAGAAGTTAATTAGTACTTTATCAATTCTTGATTCGATTCAGCGCCTCAATATCCTTTTTATGACATTTCACACGTCATTAGATAAGCTTCTATAGTCGATCATCGAGTCTGAATATCGCACGTCCTTTTGCAACTTCATGTGGCAGCTGGCCACTAGCTTTGATGGACAAACCTCGCTGTAAGAGGCTGCCCATATGTTACATCAACAATTTTCTTGCAAGTTATTGAAACTCTGTCACTTTGTAAACAACTGTCAAGAATTCAGGGGGCCCTTCTTAATTGGATTCACACATACTATACCTCCCTACCTTCATGACAATAGTTGAACTGGTCCAGAGCAGCGATGCTTCACACAGACCAGTTCTTTCGATTGTTCCACTTGGGTCGACCAGGTTATATTCATGTGTAGATGACTAGTTCAGTTTAAAAGATAGCGTTAAACTATAGAAGCAGGGATAATAGATTTGTTTAGTGGGATGATAGATGGCAACAGGGGCAAATACCGTTGGAGAACGGACATTGAAATGTCACTTGAAGAGGCAGGGCAACTTGCTCAACACCGCGGAGAATTCAAGAGATCCATAGGAAAGACTACATTCTGGAAAGAATATGTCACCTGATGATGATAGAAGCAGGACCGACCACATCAGTGACCGTCTACAGAACATATGCACATATTTCATTAGGATTTCATTCGTTACTTTTTTATTATCGTCGTCATTTCGGTTGGTCACTGTTTATGTGCTTGGAGTTGCCTTGGCTATTTTTGACATGCGACTCCAAGTATATAAATAGTGACCAACCGAAACACTACAATAATATAAAAAATTTAACGAATGTCCATAAATAATTATGTACAAAAATCTATTGTTGAGGGCCCCCGACCACATCATCTCGGAAAGGGGGGGGATACACAATGCCAAAATGTTGTTGATGTCATTAATATAAATTATCTAAGGTATGATATGTACATGACCAGGCTTCGGTAAAGACCCGTGTACAGAAAGTAAACATGACATGAAAGGATGATGTTTGATTATTTCCATTAATTTCATTAGTCGACCTTGACTTTTTTTTGGCATGCGACTCCAAGTATATAAATAGTGACCAACAAAAAACACTAGAATAGTATTAAAAAACTGTAACGAATGAAAGAGAGCATATTTACTTTCTGTACAGAAGTCATTACCACCGACAGTTTCCATACAAGACATCTGGTGTTTTTCTTTCAACTGCACATGTGGCGTGAAATCACCATTCGTCTTTATGATACTCTTTTGTAGACTTTCAAAATCTGTTTGAATAAATTTGTGTACACTTTTGTTTGCAAGAAGCCTGAGCTGATAGTTCATTTCATGTGATTTTGTTGTGGGAAACGTGGCACATATTGAGGTGGAATTTTATGTGGTTCTTTATGTTTATGCGTTAATGTATGTGTGTTGTGATGTATTTATGCATGTGGTTAGTGACTGTGGTGTATTCGTGTATGATTGTGTGTAAAAATTAACATATGATGGTTAGTCTCCACCAGCACCCTACCAGTTTGACTATGTTGGTTGCATAGATATTATATACTGTGGTAGCTTGTTTTCCTAGAACATTTATGTGGTACATACTTGTCCTTTCTATAACATTTATGTGGTACATACTTGTCCTTTCTATAACATTTATGTGGTACATACTTGTCCTTTCTATAACATTTATGTGGTACATACTTGTCCTTTCTATAACATTTATGTGGTACATACTTGTCCTTTCTATAACATTTATGTGGTACATACTTGTCCTTTCTATAACATTTATGTGGTAATAACATGTCTACAGGACAAGTCCAGTTTTCTTAATAAATGCTGCTGTATTTTAACGCTCCCCAGTGCTCCCATGCAGCTTTCAGTTGATATATGTCTCTGTGGGGCCAGTACTCCAGTTTAAGTTGTTTAGTGGTTTGTTTATGAATTATATGTTGTAAGGTTGCATGGATATTATGGTTTGTTTTTGAATATGCGTTTATTTGTTGTTCGTATGCGATAGGTGGTATAATGTGTGTACACGGTATGCACAGCTAATTTAATTAAGAAATTCGAAACCTGGAATAGTGTAATGAAGTTTTCTAATGTCGATAATACACATACTAAAACACACAAACCGGCGTTTCTACCTAAATGCCCTTTTTCAAGCATACATTCACAACATAGTACGACAAGTAAGAACATCACTATTCACGTTCACATGGCAGAATTAAAATGATTTTTTATTACAAAAGAGCGCTGTTCTGTCTCGTCGCATTATGTTGTGAATGTATTTTTGATAAAGTCTTTACGGTCGACACGTCGATTTGTGTGCGTTATTATGTGTGTTACCGGTAATTAGTAAAGTACCATTACTCTGTTCCAAATTTTGCATCTGGATTTCAGTTTTTCTGCAGTTAGTTCATATTATCAACTATGACTCAAAACATTTCTTCTCCGGATTACATCCTGCCAATCTACAGTAGTTTGAGAACGGATGGAGAAGTACAGATAAATATATACATTAAAAAAAAGTTCTGTGAATGATGTATCCCTTATCTCATACTTCAGTGGAGCTTTAGGGCCTGGCCCGGGGAACAGATGGCGAAACGATGTAGTCGAAAATAAGCATGATAGCTTCTTCTTCTGCGTTCGTTCTCAAACACCTGGAGATTAGCTGGATATTACGGGGAACGGTAAGTGTTGTTTCATGGTTTACAGCTGTGCGTTGATAAATGCACCTTTCGGCCTGACACATCCAAATTCACCATGGCTTCTGGGTCACTAAATCACCACAGAGATTTGGAGTTTCGTACCTCAGAGAATTGTTGTTGCACAACGCAGAGAATTTGAGTTGCACAACGCAGAGAATTTGAGTTGCACAACGCAGAGAATTGGAGTTTCGTACCTCAGAGAATTGTTGTTGCACAACGCAGAGAATTGGAATTGCACAACGCAGAGAATTGGAGTCGCGTACCTCAGAGAATTGTTGTTGCACAACGCAGAGAATTGAAGTCTTCTGTGTGTGAAGTAAAGCTCTGAAGACAATCCTCCCCAAGTCGCACAAAAATGAACAAAAGGTCTATTGCTTGTAACTGCTAGGGATCATAACAAATAAACCTCTATATATAAAGTAAACTACCACTATATATGAAGTCAACTACCACTACATATCAAGTCAACTACTACTATATATCAAGTCAACTACCAATACATATCAAGTCAATTACTATGTTATATCAGTCAAATATTACGTTATATCAAGTCAACTACTACTATATATCAAGTCAACTACTACTACATATCAAGTCAATTACTATGTTATATCAGTCAAATATTACGTTATATCAAGTCAACTACTACTATATATCAAGTCGAATACTACTTTATATCAAGTCAGTTACTACTTTATATCAAATTAAATACTACTTTATATCAAGTCAACTACTTCTACTTCAATCAATTCTCAAGAGTCAGAATTCTGATCGAATGCTTGGTCAATTTGTCCATAATTTGACCTCTGTCAGGAGGTCACGAGTAGATAAGGCAATACACTTTCTCTGATTACAGTTGAACAGAGTTTAGTTTCCCCAATTATCATCAGCTAAACCTGGTCTCTCTGCATTTATCGATTATCTCAGAGGTTGTCAGCCTTCACGATAGGACGTTATACTCTATATTATATACGTTACCTCGTTAGTGATACGTTCTGTAAAATATACGCTTGTTATTGTTCATGCATTCTCAAACTTCTGCTGTTTGGCGGGATATAGTTCAGAGAAGAAAATGCTTTGAATCACGGTTTACAGCTCGGCTACGATATCTGTTTTTAGGCATATACAGCGGACTTCACCGTGACATTTATATCACCGTTTTTAGTCACACACAGCGGACTTCACCGTGACTTGTATATCACAGTGGACTTCACCGTGACTTGTATATCACAGTGGACTTCACCGTGACTTGTATATCACAGTGGACTTCACCGTGACTTGTATATCACAGTGGACTTCACCGTGACTTGTATATCACAGTGGACTTCACCGTTACTTGTATATCACAGTGGACTTCACCGTAACGTGTATATCACAGTGGACTTCACCGTTACTTGTATATCACAGTGGACTTCACCGTGACTTGTATATCACAGTGGACTTCACCGAGACTTGTATATCACAGTGGACTTCACCGTGATTTGTATATCACAGTGGACTTCACCGTGACTTGTATATCACAGTGGACTTCACCGAGACTTGTATATCACAGTGGACTTCACCGTGATTTGTATATCACAGTGGACTTCACCGTGACTTGTATATCACAGTGGACTTCACCGTGACTTGTATATCATCTAGGTTTTTATTTTACCTAAGTGATGTAACAGTCAACTCAAACCACCACAACGACGTCCTTAGTCGCCTCTTACGACATGTAGGCCTGTTGTAGGTCACATTATTGCTATCATTTTCCTCTATTTCTATCTCAGGTGGACAATGGTTCTGTTTCATGTTACACTGCAAGGTTGTGGTAAATAATTTTTCTGTATTAGATGTTGAAGTTCCATGCAATATTAGTATCATATTCTATTCAGGACGTGGCTATCAACCCAGAATTTTTTGGCTATATAAATACGTTCAGTAGTTTGCCAGTGCTTTCTGAACGGTCCGGATGCATAATTGCCTATGGCGGGGATCGAACTCGGTACCTTAGCCGTCACAGACGGGTCCTGTGCCACACAGAGCCGGACAAATGTTGAAATTCTATGCTACACTAGATATTGATGTTCTGTGCTATATTAGATGTTTATAGGAAAAAAAACTCAATATAACAATCAGGATTTGAACCCCGTTCGTACAGATGGCATATATTCGCCTCGTGACTATAGTTAACACACTTTCCTTATTCGACCTATCCGCATCCCTAAAAAAAGGATGCTGTTTTACTCAAGACCATCAACGTGTTTTTGTAAAGCTGCTGTGAATGTGGACAGGCCGATGGACACAGAGACAAAAACAACACAACCATTGCATAGATATGTAAATTTTTTGAGAACCATAAACATTGAACATACATAGGTACCATCAGATCTCAGTACAACAAAGACACGATGATTAGATGTTGAAACTAAAAGCTATACTAGGTTTAGAAGTTCCATGCTATACTAGATGCTGAAGTTCT